>VWYO01009031.1:205180-232273 GCA_013400275.1 Rhadina sibilatrix
TGGCGGGAGAGCGGCGCTGCCGGGAGTCCTCGGCTGTACGACCACGGTTCGGTCTGCTGCCCTATTTCCCTCCCGCTGGCCCCGAAACCCTGAGAGGCTCTCGGTCAGCTGTTGCTTTCTTCATATTTTTTTCCCCACCCGGCCCCCTCCCCCCTCCGTTTTTTGGAGGGAGTGGGGCTATCTCTCCTTTTACAAAACACATTTTCTGTCCCTTCCTTTCCCCAGAAATCACTTAGCATAGTTGAACAGATGGCCAACTTTCATATGGGGTATTTTCTCTAAACTTGCAGCTATTTACTCAGGGATGATCAGAGAGGACATTTCACTCACTTAGCAGCACGTGTTGCTGCTCTCATGCCTCCTCAGTATTAAGCACAAGAATTCATGTCAGTGATACCCTTGGTCTCCGTAGGTGTCCAGAAGCAGGACCCAAAGGAAGGGACACAGCTGAGTGTGCTGCCCCACTCACCATAGTTACTTATCTCTGTCAGCCAAAGCCCCAGTCAGGATCAAGACTCCTAGAGCAGTACAAACATATGAGTGCACGATGCTTTTCCTAGAGACTTTACGTTATGCTACCTACCTTACCAGAAAGCCTAGCAGTATCTATGGATACCTTTCGCTTTTTGCAACAGCAATGTATAGCTGCAGTCACCTGATCACCAATTTCTTTGAATTCTTTGTGGTTTTGTGAGAGATTATTTTAAAATAAGCATGGTAGAAGCAGTCAATTGCTTGTGGTTTGGGGCTTTTTGTTGGGTTGTGTATTTTTTCCCCCTTTGTGGTGTTGTCCTGTTCAAGCAGCCAGATTGACATAAAGCCCGGTAGGCGAAAACTTTCTGAATATACCTACATTAATTTTGATCACTGCATTATGGCCAACATAATGCTGCTTTTGACTTCAATCATCAGCCCTCAGGGAGGATATGTGTGATTCAGCAGCAGCAGATATCCCTTTTGGCTACTAATCTTTACAAACTAGCACTGCCCAGTGCATCCTCTTCTCTAGGTTGTTTGGAGACACAGCTTACCCAGCTTCTGCTCAGCAGTGGCGGTAAACAAGTTTCAGGTACAGCAAAGGAAATTTCCCTTGTTATACTGAGCTAGAGATAAACACTTCTTTTGACCTTTTTCACCAGATTTTTATAATGCTGTTACACTATGCAAGCATTGTGAGCATCTCCTGCTAAAACTAACCACATTAAGTCATTAAAACCTCTGCCAAACTTATCTGTGACATCTGGGCTGTTTGAAGTGTTTGGAGGGCTTTTTGTTTGTTTTTGTGGCTGACAGAAAACAGGAAGACGGTGACAAGTTGGACAATTTGTGATCAGAAAGATCTGTCAAGGAGAAACAACATTTTCTCACTGTGCACCTCAGAGTTTTATAGCATCCCACCCCATCCATATAGGAGAGATTTCTTTGTCCTGTTGTGCAGTTTTCGTTTAGCAGTGCGGCTGGGTTCTGAGGGAGTAATGAAAGGAGCTGTCAACCAGAGGCTGTATTTTTTGAGTAATCCAACCAAGTCAGCTTCTAAACTAGGCAGAAATTTTTGGGAAGATGGTCTTCTTTCTCTGTAGAGGGAAGTTAAAATAATTGAAAAATCCGTGCAGGCAAATAGCACCTTAAGTTTAGGTATCTAAGTGTGGTTAATTCTCACTTCTGGTGGTCTGATAATGTCTGCCATGGTGAGTGTTTCACCTGAAAATCTGAAGGGTAGCAAATGTTGATTGAGGTTAATCAGGGCAGGATTCAGATCATGCCAGCTCCTAAGGCTTTGCTAGAACTCCAGAAGACTAAGTCTTTACTAAGCCAAAATATGTCAGTGTTTGAACCAGAAATAATCCACTTTGCTGGCAAGTGCTTACCTTAGGTCTCCAAAGCACCAGTATGTTTTCATAGGTATGAAAGAGTACCGCCTTCATCCATACCTGACATTACTAGTCAAAAGTTTCCTGTGTGGGCAAGAACTGAACATTCTTCTATCTTATGTAATAGAAATCCCATTCCTTCCAAGATGAGTGTATGTGGCAGGATACTTCACATGTGTAGCTAATCCCTGTAGTCTGCTTGATAGGAAAATGAAATACAGCATAACACATGACTGTAAATTTGAGTGAGAATCAGATAATGTCACACTGGAAACATAACACAGATTTTATGTAATTATCTAATCTGTTACTTAAGGGTATTATCTGGATTGAGGGGCATTCAGAACTAGAACTGATACTTAGAAGAGAAAGAGCAGAAATAATGGTTAATGTAAAATGTAACGAGAGCAATTTTGCATTTCAAGCCATGGGCTTTTATTCTCTCTGTTCAAGCATATTAGAGCTTGGATTAATTACTAGTCTACTCATGTTGATTAACAGTATGTACTGGGTACACGATGAAGGCCTTCTGACTTCTACAGGACCACAGTTTTTCTTTTTGCTAATATGGTTTTGCAGCCATACCTGTTGTCATTTAGTGTGTTTAGGGTGTCCAGTCTGAGAGGTTATGAAACAGTTTTGCTTTTAGTTACCTGCTTTCTTTAGTTGAATTATGTCAGGAATTATCATCTTCTCTGTTGTGTTCCTGTCTACAAGGAGTTTTCACCCACTTACAGTCTTCCTTACAAAGAACAGTGGCTTGCAGACAGCCTCAGTTTTAAGATCTGGCACTAGCACAGAAATCCTTAGGAAGTGTTCAGCTTTTTGCTTAGTGCAGTTTTTTCTGACCGCGGCTTCTTGCAACTTAGTTTGCATTTGGCTGTCAAAGTGTATCATAGGCACTTCAATCCTGGGTCTGGAAACGCTGGTAATTTCTCAATGGGTTGAGAATCAGCTTTGTTAATTGGGAAGAAAGGGTAGGAAAAAATCTTTCATACTCTGTCAAAACTTACCCAGAAACTCCAGAACTGCTATTGGAGAAGAAAAGATTACTGGGAAGAAGAAAAAGAAAGGAAAAAAAAAAAAAAAAAAAGAAAAAAAAAAAAAAAAAAGATGTTTGGCCTTCTCTGCACACCTGCACTGTGGTAACAGAGAAGAAAAATTTTGATGTTTACCATTTCCTAGGTAAAATCTGGGATCTGTTAAAAACCTTGGGGAGGTCCGTGTTACTATGATTTCTTTGTCACTAAAATTGTTTAGAACATTTACTCCCCCTTGCTACAAGTGGTCTTGAATAAACTGATACTTCTGGCTTGCATCAAGACCAGAGTGACTATATTTTCCTTTATCTTCCTTTATCAAGGCACTCTGGACCATAATAAATACAAGGCATGGAAAATTGAAGAGAGAGTATTATAAATGGAGAGAAGCTTACAACTTTTCTCCAAGTTATGTCACTGAACTGCCATGCCAACTGAGTGTGCAGACAGGCTCAACAAATCTGTCAGCAGGGCTTCCTAGGGTACTGCCAGCACACTGAAAACACATCCAGCCTGGGCAGAGAAAGCTCATGCAGGGACGCTGAGGCTGGGCACCAAGGCCTCCAGACTTGCCCCTCACATGAGCTCTGCTCCTGGTTTAAGGTGCTGTTAGAAGCAGGAGCACAGGGGCTGGGAATAGGCCCTTGACCCTGTGTCAGCCCAACCTTCTGCCTACCCAGCTTTAGTTCTGAACTGTGTAACATGGGGCTAGTGCACTAAGAGAAAGGAGGCAGCCCTGGAAAAATCCCTCTGTGGAAGCTATGTTTTTGTCAGTAAGGTGAGGTACCAGCGCACCAGCCCAGCCCTTTGTCGTTTCCAGACATCTTGGGGAATGTGAGTTTTCAGATGGTTCTGCTTAGCAGAGAAGACTAGGGTGAGGTTGCTGGTCTTGAAAGGACAAAGTATGAGAAGAAGTGAAGCCTTTCTAAGGAAAACACCTTGATATGCATGAAGACTTGATAGTGCTGCAAGCTCTGGCCTTGGGTTTTGTCAGCCATTCTCTAGTGGTAGGAAGAGCAAGGCTTCACAAGCATCTGGTGACAAAACACAGAGAAGAAAGAGGGAAGAGCATCAAATGAGTCTCAATTATCATTTCAGTGAAGTGACCACAGCAGCATTGTTCTGAACACATCTGCACTAACAGAGCCTGAAGTAGACAAGCTGTGGTCATTGATACAGAAAATAAATATCTCCTGGTGGGTGTAATTTAGGATTAGATAAAATGCCAGGTCTTGGAGACTGCTTGACAGAATAAATAGCACAAAGTTCGGACAAGGTGAATGTGGCTGAGCAGAACCTTTGACTGTATCCTGGTAGCAAGCTTGGTTGCCAGAGGAAGAAATGGTTTTGATCATATTAAAGACCAAGCTGCAGGTGACAGCTTGGTTGGGAGGATTAGAGCTTAGTCTGAGAGTCGCTAAGTTTATATAGATGTTCAATATTCATAAAGGGACATTAGGAGACTGATCACTGTTTCAACATGAATTGAAGACAAGAGTCTGGGAGATGGAGTGAAAGCTGTGATTTCTGATGAAACCAATCCACATCTAGAGGGAAACTATTGCTTAGAAGGAGTGACAACTTCTTTTGGTGTTTCCAGTCCAAAATATTTATGTGCTGCTGGTATGCTTGTACATTTTTCTGCGAGGAAAGCCTCTCTACCTGTGTGCAATGCCTACATTCTCCAAACATTCCACACAATCTTCAGAGCAATTTTGAGAGTGAATCCTTTAAAAAGCATGCGAGTGCGTTCATGCTTTTTTGAATAAACGAGATTAGTCACCATTCAAACTTTTTTGAATTAACACTACAAGTACTACTTGACTGCAGCCTTGGGAATGCAAACAGAATGGTGAGAACATAGCAGTACAGTTGTCCAGTAAATACTGCATGTGTATAGAAAGACATACCCTTGTGAAATAAATCCAGAAACTTTGTGAACTTTGTGAAAATATTGATGGCTAGGGAAGGCTGAACAAAATTTTTATCTTTTGTGTAGAAATGCCAAAGCCTGCTAAGCTATGCACAGATTTTAAAACTTTAACCTCTGGCAAAGCTTGTGAGCTAACTCTTAAATCTGAGTTTGTCTATTTGTAATTGTGGTCTTCTCAGATTTCTGGAAAGGCTGTAACTGAAAAAGGAGGGGAAAAAAGGCTGAATGAGGTAGTTTGAAACACCACTCATTAGTAAAAAAACAAGAAATATCCTATGCAGCTGATATTTCATAATACTTCAGCATTCACTATTTGAGGCAGCTCATTTTTCATCTCCTCTTCTGAATCAGTCACTTAGTTTTCACAAAAACTTTTTGGGTTCCAGAATGCCTAGCTGTGGGGGATCTTTGACAATGCGTTCAACTTCAGCGCTTAAGTGGCAATGTGTTATTCTTAAAGTAAGGCGAGTTAAATGTAGAGCTGTGGAAAACTTTCTTCCAAGCGTCTCCCTTCCCCTGCCTCCCCATTTTCAATCTATCTGCAAGCATCTGATAGCCCTTTGAGGCAGGTGGTTATAACCAAAAGCAAAACAGTGGAGAACAATTGTGTCTCAGGGTGTCAGGATCTGGAAATGCTATGAATTCTTACCAAATCAGTGTTTTGCTAACATTCCAAAAGTAACATGAGTGAATGTGCCTTTAACAGTACTGATAGTTTATCGTGTTCCGTTATGATACAAGAAAACAAACCAAGTGTCAGTATTTTGTATGAGTCATTCTAGTTGTGCAAAGAGCTGCTCGAATGTGCTTGAGGTGATTGAGTTAACCCTCGGTTGCTACCTCAAGTAGCCCTGGGTTCGGCGGGGAAGGAGTCTTGTTGCAGGTCTAGAAAATCTCCGAAGGCAGGCTTGCATCGGAGAGTTAGGGTGCCGGTGCCAGGGATGCGGCGGCAGCGGCGCAGCAGGGGCAGCACGGCGGACAGAAGAGACGGATTGCGGTGCTTGCGTGCGGAGGTGTCTGTGAAAGTGCCGCTTTAAAAATAAAGAAAACAATCGAACTAACAGTGAAGGGCGCAAAGAGCCGGCGGTGCCCTGCAGGGAAGGGAAGAGGGGCTGGAGGGGTGCGGGTTTTGCTGCCGGTGCCCGCGGCGGCCGCGAGGGGGTGCGGCGGGAGCGCCGCTGCCCGCGGCATCCCCGCAGCCGCACCGACAGACAGCCCGTCCGTCCGTCCGTCCGTCCTTCGGCGCTGTGGGCGCTTCACCGGCATTCGGAGCATGGCTCAAGTCGGGGCTCTTAAGGCTGTTGTGTTGTGTTGAATGTCAGTGGATGTGCGGTAAACAGGTAGAGAAGCTGTGAGGGAGACTTCGGTACTGAAAACCACTCTGCTCTTATCTCATGTAATATGAGCATGAAATCGTCTATTGTGAGGTCACAGGGATGCTTTTCTTTTTGCTCATTGTCTCGCTTCTTTCTTTCCTGCCACACTTCCTCTGTCCCTCTTCTTCCTTTCCTTTGTCCTTTCTCTCTTTCCCTACTTTCTTCCCTTCTCCTTTCCATTCATCTGTCCTTCTGTCCTTTTATGCATCCCTTTTTGTTCTTCTTCCATACTTTTCTTTCTCCCGCCTTTCTTTTCTACATCTTTCTTTCTTCTCTGTTATCCCTTCACCCTTTTCCTTCTTTTCCCATCCCTTATTCCTGTCCATCCCATTTGCTCTATTTCTGTTAATGAAGAAATAAAAACAATAAAAGGAAAGTAAAACAAGATATTTCATAAGGGACTGATAGAGATCTTTAACATAACCTCCTGTCTGGAGTAACTGCTAGTTTTTAATTTTTGCACAGAATACAACTTGTGTCTGGTTTTGTGTTTCTGGTTCTGTAATTTTCTGTGGGAGCATTATATTTGGGGAGAAATTGACCGTGTTATGTAGTTTGTTCACTATGGGCCATTTGGATTCTTGCTCTGACAACCAAGTCCACAGGCTTCACAGGTCAGGGAGAAGGAAGGAGATGTTAATCCATTTGTGACAGTTCACTTGGGAGCCTTTACTCATTCTCTCTGTGTATCTCTTCCTCAGGTTTTATGAGCTGATGGTCCTTCCACCTCTGTAAACAGGGGGAATCCAGGTCAGGGAGTTTGGGCTTGGCATTCAGACATGGACTCAGGCTGAGCTTTGCTCAATGCCTTTCTCCTCCATTAACAGCTTTCATTTCACCCTTGAGTCAACCACATGCCATGTCCTTTGGCTAATGGGTAATCCCTTTGAAGACAGTTACCAAAGCATGAATGCATACTTCAGGTGACTAAGCAGAGTCTCTAGTAATATCCACTTGCAGAGGTGATAGATGGGGGTTGTTATCACTGCCATTACTGTGAGAAGAGTTAAATTCTAAATCCAGTATTGGGAGACTTTGTGTGTCTTTGTGTGTGTGCATGTGTGTTTATATGTATGTGTGTGAGCACATGCAGGTGTAATGTTGTCTTCTACAGTTACAGTCTGTTCAGTTTTCCTTTGGGGAAGTGCATTGGACATAGAAAAGAGAAAAAAGGGGCTATTTATTAATGCCATATCACACCTGTGTACAAAACAGCCCTGAACACTGCTCTGACTTACTTTGGGCTAGGTGGGTCTGTTATTCTGTGAATATATCTTTGCGTGTCCTCTTGAATTGCACCAAATAAACTGGTGATGCTTGTGTCATCACAATCATTGAGATCTAGCTGAGATCTCCATCCTTGAAACTGCCCTCTGTGGTACAAGCTCCCATTGCATAGGATCATACAGTCTTTGCATGTCCAAGGTCAAAACAGATCACTCTGAACAGATAACAGAAATCAGAGTCTCCTGACTCTGAGTCTAACCTCTCTCTTCAAGCCACCCTGGTTTCTAACACATGGCCATAAAATATAAGTATCAGAAACCAGTTACTTACCCTTTTTTTTTTTTTCTTTAATGTCAGAAAGATTTCTTTCTCTTTGTGAAAATGAGTTTCCTGGAGGGCACTGTATTGTTGATATGTGTACTGCAGGGGAGAGAGAAAGAGGAGTGGTCTTTCTACGTAGCAGGCACTACCAGTGGGTAGTAGCTGTCCCACTGGAACTAGGCAGCCAGCCCTATGGCAGGAGCTGTTTCCACAGGGTGAATATTGGGATGAAGAGCTTCAGAGAGGGTGTCAACTGTGCCGTTGTGCCATACCTGCAGGTTCAGGGAGAGTCACTGGCAGGATTTGAGAAACCCTCAGAGAAAAGGTTTTATTAGAAAAGTTTTCCAGCAGGCTGTTTCCAAGGACAGTATGTACCTTTGCAAGAACAAAAGAGAAACCTGCCATGCAGAGTTTCCCCATTCCGATGGGAACATATGACCCATAAAAACCAGTGCCCCAAGGCAGGCAGGGCCTCTTTCTTCCTTCTAACTCTGCTGTGATCCATGCCAGATCAGCTTTAGAGCAGTGTCCTGATCATCTCAAGAGAAGTTACATTAGGACAAGTTAGCTATGGCTTTGAAAAACAAACCTGAAAACATAGTAGTTGCTAGTTGACCCTGTTCTTGATAAGAGTGGACTGGAAATGCAGAAGTAGAAACTGCACCATAAAGAGTGTGTTCACTGTCAAGCTCCAGGGGACTAATGCAGCTGCTGGTGCACTTGTGGGGTTAGTTAAAAGGCAGTGCTTTTAAAAGACAAGGCAGTTGTGCAGTGAAAGAACTTGCTTGGGCATGTGGAGGATTTCTGTTCCTCATAGCATCTGAGATGAGGATTGGCATAATTTTTGAAAGATGGGCTATAGTTCAACCAAAGGTATGGGATGCATGCAGAAATTACTGGGCAAGTTTTTTTTCTGTTACAAGGTTCTAGTCTGGCAGACATTCTGAGACTGACTTAGTGTTGGAGATTCCAGCAGTCCTAGCCCAATCTTTTTTATCTTGGTACATTTTTATTTAAATGCAACTTTTACTTAAGCATGTTGCTGATGGTATGTGAGAAGGTACTGCAAATGTACAAAAGGCTGAGTGGAAATGCTGCATGATAAGATGTGGAAAAAAAGAAACTGATTATCAACCAGACCGAAACTGATGTTAAGCACAGGTTTTCCTGGCTTTATGAAGTGCCAGCAAGGTCAGAAATTGGAAAACTATTTCATAGCAATAACAACAAACTGAAATGAGAGCAGGAAGGCTTTTGAAACAAGGTCAGAGAGAGGGATTTAAAATAGATAACTATCCTGCTAGCTCAGGTCCATTCCTAGGTTATTTGGCATTAATATACCTTGGTTATTTTTACCGTCTGTGAGTGAAGATGTCTCTTATCCCACTCTGTCCTCATACTTAGAGTGAAGATCACCTCACGTGGGTGAGGAGGCTTTTTGTGGGGACCATCATCCCTCATTTTAGCTGCAGGGTCCCTCTTGAGACTCATGTCAGTTCCAAATGCCAGAACCCACTGGTCTCAGCAGCTAGTGTTCTTGATTCCATCCTGAAATTTGCCATCTTCTCTCATCCCTTCTCCAGCTCACACCTGACTCTTAGAAGCTGATAGAAATAATCAGGCCTGAACAATTCAGTTTCTAGGAAGATCACATGAGGGGAACCAATTCTTTGGCTGCATTATGAGTTGTACGTAGCAGCAGAATGAAGGCAGATCTTGTTGTTAAGAGAATGTCACTTCAGTCCACAGCAAAAGACCAAGGGAGGGGATATAATTTCTGAGAGATGTTGAGGGTGAAGTAGCTTCATCTAGGCATTTTTTTTGAAGGTATGGAACTAATTGTGCAGCTGCTGCCAATGACATTTCTTCCTCTTGAGGGGAGGTTGAAGGCGGATTTCCCGGACACCAAAGATGGCTGAGGATTGCTTAGTCCTAGGGTGGATTTTTAAATGCTACTCAGGTTCCATCAAGGCTTCCACGATTTTTCCTCAAGTTGACTTTGAATGCAAGTGCTATTAAAGCTGAAGTAGGCTACTAGGTCTATATAGCTCTTCTTCTGTCCAGGATGTTAGTTTGAGTTCTTAGTGTCTGTTGCCCTTTGGATTTCCAAAAAGTCAGACTTGTCTCCAGTGACAAGTTGTGCTGAGCAATTGCTGCCACAGTGAGCTGAAGGTACCTCCATGGCACTGACAAGAGGAAAACAGCATGAAAATGAGATGAAATGACAGGAGGATGTGTAATGGGTAGGAGAGATGGTGTCCATTGCTCTACCTGGTATTCCCTCTCAACTGCACAGGTGATTTTGCTACAGATGGTATCTGTCATTGATTTTCTCATGGCTTTTTTCTCCCCTTAAGTCTGTGATGAAAGGTATTCTTCCTCTGGGCATTTGGATCAAAATCACCAGAAGCAAGTTTTATCCAATCCTTCTTACTCATTACAGGCAGTTCTGCGGGCACCATGTCTGTGTATCTCTCTGTTGTGTCCACACCTAAGCCCTGAAAAGAAAATGAACTTCCAGCGTACTTATATACAAATTGACATTTAGGGAATGCATTGAAACTCCTTGAACGTCACTGGGACTATTTGCAAACTAAAGCTGAAGCACTTTCCTAACCACTCTGGTAAATGGAAATAGCTGAGGCTGTTTGCCTATGTCTACGTTTTCCCTTCTTTTACCCTACACAGATAACCATATATCTTACGATATCTAGAAGATATTATATATCTTAAACTCTAAGCACACCATCCTAGGTGTCCTTTGGCAAGTCCCAAAAGGGCCAGGTAAAAATGCAATTAAAGACACTTCAAATTGTTTAAACTGAGAATAATGGAAGGACTTCTGTCCCACAAAAACTGTTTATGGAAGAAATTGGTATAAGACGCTGTATCATGTCTGCTGGCCAAGAGATTACAGGCAGAGAAAGATAATTAAATTGAATATCTAATGCTTGCTGTCGAGGTTAGTGGTTTAACTCATCTGGTGTGGGAAATCGGGTACCTGTACATGCGGAATTGTTTTGGCATCTTTTTCCTCTTACCCTCTTTATAACAGCAAGGTGAAAGTTTTTACTCATTCTATTATCAAAATAGTATCAAACTACTTAGCTGTCACAAGGAGAAGGCAAATTCTTAATTTTTTTCCCCGGAGTCATGTTAGAGCAATATTAGTGTAAACATATATGTGGACTTGTGCACACACGTGCACTTCTGTCCATCACAACTGCGGCAAGAGAGGAGTTGATTTGAGTTTCAAGACCTCCTAGAGCTATGTTACAACACAGAATTTATCCACTGAGGAAGTGTCAAAAAAAGAAAAGACTTATTTTCTAAGACATTTTTAACTCGCAGTTACATAAAAATTATAGAGCTCCTGGAAAGACCTCCATGGGGTGCAGTCCTGTGAAATATGCCAACAGCTGGATGGCACAAATTTGGAGAATACTGCTGTTCTTGAAGAATAAAACTGAAAGCCTCTGTGAGAAACAGTGTATTTTCCCAAATAACCCTTCTAATTCTGTATTAATGTTGTAGAGAGGAACAAATGCTTTTGATAATGCAAGGAAGCAAGGCTTTTGTGGAAAAGTAGGAATCTCACCATGGCTCATCAGGGAAGTGTAGAAATGTCCAAAGCAGTGAGTTCACTTTGATTTTTTTTTTTCCAAGCCACAGTTGGTTAACAACTCCCTTAACAGATTAAAGAAATACCAAGTGGCCTCCAAATTGCCTTGTTTCATGCTACTTTTCATGATGTTTCTTACTATCAGTTTCAGGGCAAAGCTCACTTCATTTCAGATCAATGCCAAAGACTCCAGGCACAAGTAAGACCTATAAATCACTTTGGAGTTGAGGGATAAGGAACAACTTGAGGTACTTAGAACTGATATTAATTCATGAGGCCATTTCCATTCCAGAAAACCATGGTGACTGCTGACTCTAAACTGGGGAGTAGATAAAATAAAAAGCGTAAGACAGGATTACCCTCACAGTGTTTGCACATCTTCTCCTGACCATCAACAGGGTGCATGGCCAGTAAGACTTCTCGAAGGTAGTCATCAATGTTCAGTGATGGAAAGCCCCACCTCACCAGACCCTGGTCCTGCCTAGGAGCCTGTCAAGGTTTCTGTCTGCCTCCAAGCTCCACCAGAGGAACAAGAGGCAGCTTTTGAATCTGCATCACACCACAAAGGCTCCCAAGCATCTCACCTGCTTCCACTATACCTTGCTGACCTGTAGGTTTTTACTGTGTTCAAGGGCATCACAGCCAATGATTGTTGGTTACTTTTTATTTTTCCCCTGTCACCCATAATGAGCTGCAGCTGAAGATGTGATGGTAGGCTAGTCTAGCTTTCTGTGTGATCAGAAGGGTTATTTTTATGTGTACAAAATATGCTTGAGGATGAAGTGAAGAATGGGCATGTGGGTCTGCTTTACCAGGGAAATTACTAGGTGTGGAGGGTTTTTCAGAAAAGAGGGGAAGATATACACTTGACTAGGAATGACTCTACCAGCATCCCAGGGCACCTTCCTTAAGCAGTTGTCTATTTCTCATGTTCTCAGTGCTCTGCTTTCTGTCCTGTGTCTGCTATATCTCTTTCCCCAGAACTACCATCCACATTTCTAACTCAGTTCTTGCCTGGAGCATACTGTATATAATGTTTCTAGGTGGGAATGTGGGGGTGGAAAGACCACATGAGGTCATAAAGTTTTTGTGGAGTTGCAATTTGATCCAAAAAGTGAATTACCAGGTGCTTCTTCAGAGAGGGATTGGGGGTTTGTATTTAAATACATCATTTAGTAAGGCCTTTTATTCCAGAAGATAATCAATTCCATTTATTCTCTAAATGTGCATTTGTTTTACCATAGCGTAATTCTAGAATGATATTTAAATTGATCAGTAAATTGAACTTCACAAATTAAGAAATAAAAAAATAATAGGACAATGCTACATATGCCTTTTCCTAAGAAATAGGGTTTTACCAGACTACTGAGTAATAAAACCTTTAAAAAGCAATACGTTTCTGGTGTTTATTTTCATAGATTTACCTCTATGTTGCAGAGAAGGGGGAGAGGAGGGGCACTGCTCCAGTAATCACCATGTGAACTCCCAGGGCCAGGGTGGATATAGCATCAGTCAGTAGGCTTTCATCAAGATGGGGTGGCAGAGAAGCTTTGTAGCAGTCAGCGAATGTATGCACTTTTGCTGAAATGGTTGTTACCTCCCTGGGAGGCTTCTTGCAGTGGAAGATTGCTATGAAAGGGCATTATCCTCCTGTAAGCTGTAAACGGGGGTGCAATTGGTCATGGCTGGGCTGGGAGGCTGCTGGGCCTGCTCTGCAACAGAGAAAGCTTCTGCAACACAGGTTGTATTTTATTTCTGCTGTGTTTCTGAACAGAACTGAATGCTGCTCCCCTACCCACTTGTTCAGGCATTTAGCAGGGAGAATCAAATGCAGGCAAAAATGGATTGGAAGGCAAGAGTCTGTTGTCAGTGATCTGCTTACTCAGGGACACCTGGGAAGCTCATCCAAATGAGTTTTAAAGTGCATTAAGTCATATTGGATCACCACTTGTGTTTTTTTATTATTTTTAGCTATAAACCAGAGATAATTAAGATAATTTTATTTCTGGAGGCGTGTCCTCACCAGAGTGTAACAGAAGTACTTTAGATCCATACTTTGCATTAGTTCACCAAAAGTTTTGCAGTCTGTTCCTTGCACCAACAGCCCTAAAATGCCTTCCTCTTGCTGATGAGTCCAGGATAAGTTTCTAGCCCTAGCCAGTGGAAACCAGATACCCAGCCTGCAGTGCTGCTGTAGTATTACACATGAGGTGTTACCCAAAGACAGCTAGAAGTCAGGTTGGGACCATGTTCAAAGTGATGGAAGAAGTTTTGGAAAAGCAGGAACAGGACTGGGATCTGTGGGGCTGGATATTGAGCAGTGGGGAAATGAGTGAATAGAGAGGTCCTCCGTGGAGACCTAAAAAAGGAGGGAGGAGAGTGAGAGTGGAGAACTTGGGGAGCAAGACATGTCTGGGAGATAGGGCTGCAGGAAGAGGATGGGAGAGGCACGCAGTCATTTTTGGTTCAGTGGGAGACTGGAAGTTGGGAAAGGGGGGAAACTGAGATGTGACTAACCCACAGCAAGGGTGGAATGAGTGGAACAGAGATGGAAGGTAGCCTTGGAGGGGGAGGAAAAAAGGCTGTTAATACAGATGGTGTTGGGCAGCCCTACTTCCCCAGGGGTTAGCGAGCAAAGTGACTTCACTGACCACCCTCATCATCTTTTCCTTGCCTGCTTAGCCACGCTGTTGCCATGCGGTGACCATGGCAACCCAAGTTTCTGACTGGCTGTTCTAGGATGGCAGCTGTAATGACAGCAGTAGTGAGTATTGACAGAGGTGGGGGGAAGGCAAGCAGCTGTGGAGCAGGGGAAGTTGCCTGAGTACAGTAATCGTCTTTGGCAGGTCAAGGGTGAACCGTGGCCTGCGGGAGTTGTACAATGCCCAAGGCTAGTGAAGTGGTGTTATAATAAACCCCAGATGTTTCCGCTATTTACAGTGTATATGTTATGTTTAAACCTGAAAATGCATCCTAGGATCTGGTGGGTAGGGAAACAGTTATTAGCTGCTTGGAAATGACTTGCTGGTAATGTATCTGTTCCCCCTTGATATTAGCTGTTGCCTGTTTAAAATATAAATCTTCTAAGCAGAGACCCTCGTGAGCAGCTTCTTTGCCAAACCAGTGGTTGCATTTGGCTTCATGAGAAACAGCACGGTTCTCCCTGACGGGTTTCTGGGCGGCTGCATCCTGGGCACAGCAGCCCTGGGAGCCGTGCTCACAGCCGGCGTGCGTTGGTGTGGGAGAGGCAGCCTGCCACAGGTGTGCAGAGAGCACTGTTTAATTTCCCCAGACTAATTATTTTAGAGCTGGGAGCCAGAACCCTTGTGGTACGTCACGGGCCACAGCACAACTTTGAATAAGCATTTAAGAGAGGGATAGGATTTAGTTGATCAGGCTTTTACACCAAAACAATTGCTTGTCTGTAAGAGTAAATTAGTCAGCTAAACTGTGAATTTGTGGCCAAATGGTTGCTTTGCACAGACCCTCCAGGTGATCAGTCCTACACATGGTCCAGGCAAAGCACTCAAAATACTAACATTTAAAGTAATGAGTTCAAGTGTGGGAAGGCCTGGAGTGGAGGCTCCTGTTTAGAGGTTAATCGTTCTGAGTGAATTGTACCAAAACCACACAAATGTGGAAGAGACATTTTCGTTTCAATGTTTTATTGGATTTAACTAATCCAAGAAAAATGCACATCTTCAGTAAATCCTTAATAATTCCTCCTAAGTGTCCCCTACCTGCCCTTGCTTCTCTGTCCACCAGTCTGCACTGTGCCATGTTCTTGCATCTTGTGGGCACTTGGGGTACAAATGGACTTGTCTGGACCCCGTATACTGAGACTAACCCTTTGTGTCAGAAGTGGAAGAGGAGTTCTTTAAGATAGGTTGTTCAAAAACGTTGCTGTTTTTGCAATGTTTGCGAAGATCAGGTAACAGTTTAAAGGAAAATGGCCAGAAATTGAGTCCTCGCCCAGGCACACCAGTGCTGTGCTGAGAACCTTTTTGCCCAGGATACCTGGGATTATGTGGGAGAGTGGAGTAGTCACATTACACAGCATTTGTCATGTCTTGATAGAGGTTTTGGGTCTGCATAGAAATGGGGCTTGGGGATTTTGAGGGGCTATGCTGATTTTGAGGTTTTGTTGCATTTTTCTCCCTTATTTTCTGTTCCTATTCCAAACAGTCCCTGTGCAGCTATTCCATCACAAGTCTACTGTGACTTCTATTAAGGGTGATGTCTTCTCTTCCTGAGCTTTATTGTCCTCCCACATCCCACATGCCTGCCTTAGAATGATTTTCTTGACTGTTAGCCCTGATGGACAACTCCCTGCCTAGACATCCAGTTTTACAGTATTTCACATCACACCTCATAAGAAGGGATCCAGTACAAGCATTCTGCTAGGCAGAGTGCCTGCATGATGATGTGAAGGACTCTCCGTACCTTACTCTGATTCACTTGGACTCAGTATTAGGGTGAAGGACCATTGATGTCAGTAGTTTCTAACATGATACTCCAGTTTAGAATGCAGTTAAGCCATGTCAGTCAATATGAATATGCCTGAGGTGGCTGGGTGTAAAATGACCAGAGTTCTATGAATTCACATCCCATCCTGCTAACTATCTTCTCCACATGGAAAGTCAAATGTGTAGAAATTTTATTTGCCTGAGATCTTTTTTGAATGTTAGACTTATCTGTTTTGCTGATTGCAAAAAGGTTTTTCTAGTGTTTTTCATCTAATTCAGTGTGATGACCAAATCACAGTGAAATTGATGAACAAGAGTTAAAACAGGAAAGAAAGTATTTTTCTCTCTCAATCTATGCCTAAAACTGAGATGACTTCTTTTTTTCAGGATGTGATGATCATGTAATCAAATGTGACACATAAAGTCACTCCTAGTACTTAGTTGTTCAGTGATCCTGTTGAGTCTGAATTCAAAACATGTTTTAATAAAATTTCTGCTTTTCTCCTCTCTCAGGGGTCTGGTAGATTCAGTTAATGCCAAATCCTCGTCTTTTTCTGTATTTTGATCTTTATCTATCCCTCTGCAGAATAATCAATAAGATAGCTAATACATCAGATAACATATTATTTTCTAGCCTAAAATTGAAATTATAAGAATTTATATTGTTCTTATGGAGATAGAATATCCTCAGAACTTGGAAAACTGAGTTATCAAATTGAAATTAAGGGCTTTGCTTAATTACAAATAAGGGTGTCATAAGATTTAGAAGCCAGTGACAATTTTCCTTTTTCCTTTTTCCTTTTTCCTTTTTCCTTTTTCCTTTTTCCTTTTTCCTTTTTCCTTTTTCCTTTTTCCTTTTTCCTTTTTCCTTTTTCCTTTTTCCTTTTTCCTTTTTCCTTTTTCCTTTTTCTTTTCCTTTTTTTCTTTCCAGAGAAAGAACAGGGTATAAGAAAAGAAAAGGATGGTTGAAACCTGTTATTTAAGTTCAGTGCTTCCTCTGATTACTTAAATAATGTTTTGATTGGGGAAAGAAGCCATGGAGATAAACAGCTGTCAAGCATCTCAGTACTTTCCAAAACAATGCCATCTCCTGAGCACTGATAAATACTGAGGAATTAAATTTAAAACTTTTTTTTTNCAATGAAGAAATAAAATTAAAACTTTTTTTTTTTTTTTTTTAATCTACTGAGAAAGGTTAGGATGAAAATATTTTGAGAGAGAGGGTACCCAGCCCTGGAGCTATTTGCCTTTCTTGGCAAATCTTGGAAACCTTGGCTTCCATGATTATATTTTGCATTTGGTGTGTATTCAGTCAACTCTGGATTGGTCTCCAGAGACTACAGATGGAGGTGCCATGCACTTCCAGCAGACATGATCACTTCATTGTTGATTTGCTGGATTTAGATCCTCTTCTGTTTCTCTCTCAGCTCATGTCAGTATTGTTGCTGAGAATCCTTGAACACACAGTGTGTGCTCACTTCCTCTTCCTCCATTGCAAATACCTTGATTGTTCCATAGGCTTCAGGAAAACATTAATTTGATGCTGCTTTTCCTCAGTCTTTGGTCTGTTGGTTTACTATTGGAAATTCATGAAGCTCATGGAATAAGTAGTATGTAAAAAGATCAGACCTGGAAATAACATCTTGAAAAGTCCATGCAAGATGAATGCGTTAAAATCTAAATTTAAGAATGCCTTAAATTCTTTCCAGAAACAGTGATTAAAATGGAAAAATATGGTAGACTTTCAGTGTCATTATACTGTTGGATTTTTTTATTATGTTTTTCAGCCATTGGATTTTCTTTCAGTAGCCAGATACAGATTCAGAATCAGTTAATACTTTGAAAACAGAATGCTTATAATGTGCAAAGTATTTTTCTCTATTAATTGTTTCCATTTCTCCTAACAGTAATGGTGTCTGGCTTGGTTACTTCCTACATAGAATTCCCTTTGCAGCCAGAAGGGGGACTCAGGATATTAAATTTCAGCAGATGCGGTGAATTTGTCCTTTATGTTCTTTTTTTCCTGAACATTGTTTTCAGATACTGTTGTGATTCTTCCTTGGCTTCTTCCATCAATCTTTTACAGCTTTCATTATCATAGCTTTCATTGTTACGTACTTAGCAGGGTGGAATAAATTTTGCAGAAGGAAATACTGAAACGGGTATTTGGACCTGTCTGGAACGAGGTTCCAGTCCACCAGGAAGCATTTTGATGTATCACTTCTTTGTCTTTTATCACGGGAGTTTTCAGCCCATGTGTTGCTGCACCTACCCAGAAGTCTTATCTTCCTTCCAGTGTGTCAGTAGGATCCCAGATTGTAATTAATAAGGGAATATTCAGGCTGTTGTGATACTCAAACACGAGAGTGTGTGAGACCCAAGGGAGAATCCTGGTCTGCTCAATGGACTTCAGATCATCGTCCAGCTCATAACAAAAGAGAATAAATGAACGTCTAACCAGAGATGTGCATGTTGTTTCATGTGCATGTTGTTCATGTGGAACAATCTGTGAGAGAATAGCCGGAAGTTTAAAAAAAAAATTACAAAACAAATGGAAACAACAACAAAAAACCAAACACAGAAAAAAATTTAAAAACCAAACCAAAACTAAAAAACAAAACAACAACAAAAATACCAACCCCAAACCTGTTTAAAAGATAGTGTGTGGATATGTTTAAGGTAAACAACAGACTCAGCTTTTGCACAGTACCAAGGACTGAATCCTACCTGTCTCTGGGTTTCTTGTGAGACAGCCCTGTTATCTGTTCTTGTCACCTTGCAGAACCGAGTCTTATAGGAAACTTATACACCTGGTAGTTCTGCTGCTGGGATTGCATAAGTTTCCCTTCTAAACTGCTGTTTTTCAAAACCCTTTTAGGATCAAGATTTTATCTCTGATTTTTTTTGTATAATATGAGTTTCATTCTCACGCCTTCTAGAAAATGTGGACAAAAGAGATGACTGGCAACCCCCTAGGGTTCAGCACAGTTGGGGAGAAAGTTATGCATTCTGCCCGTTGAGTACTACTTCCACTGAAAATCTAGATTATAATTTGACATGATACCATCTTTTTAGGATAATGTGGTTTTGTTTGGCTTATGAAAGACTGGTTTGTGGGAGATTTTTTGTTTTGTTGTTGGAGCTTTGTTGGTTGGTTGGAGAGTTGTGTCTTTTTCTTTTTTATTTTTTTTTTCTTGTTTTTTTTTTTTCTCTTTTTTTCTTTTTTCTCTTTTCTCTTCTTTCCTTTTTCTCTTTTCCCTTTTTCTCTTTTTCCCTTTTCTTTTTTTCTATTTTTTCTTTTGTCTTTTTTTTTAAGACTAGTTAAAGAAAGAAAAGACTGGCGCTGTGTAAGAATTAGTTCGAACACTATGAAGATAGTCTCTAAGGGAGATTTGAAACAGTTTTCATTCTTGATCTCATCCAGTTTGGGGAAGCATCCTTTCTGTGCCTGGTAAGGAGAAGCCTCTCCTCTAACAGATTTTGAAGTTATTTACTTCAGATAGCTTCTGAGAGGCACAATGGCCGCATGTGTTGAGGCTGGAAAATTAATTTTATCTTTGGCTCTCCAAGAAATTAATAAGCAATCTGCTGGGCTGCTGCAGCAGGACACCAACACCACAGGGTGGGAACCCTCTTGCTTTTCCTAAACTGGACTTTTTCCTGAGGAGTTGTGTCAGAGTACTCTTGTGTGAGACTTTCTATTCTGTTATTATAATAAGGATTCTGTAGATGGCTGCCTTCCTTGCAGCTCTCCTGTCCAAACCTGTACAGAGATGGTTTGAAGTCTGGTGTGACTCTGTGATAGCAGCTTTGCTGCAGATTGAAGTTGTTCTGTTAGTGCTCTTTGTTAATTTCTCAGCAGCAAAAAAAGCACATTTTATGCTGCATGGTGTGTGTATGTAGTCCACTTGATTCATGAATGAAGTTGGTGCCTTGGATACAAGGTAAAAGCAGAGGAAATGTTTCCTGTTGCACAAATTACAATAAACTGAGACTTTTAATAGAAATTATATGGAACAGATAAACCACAGAAGATGATATACAAAAATCAACTCAGTAGTAGAAAAATTATTGTATTGTATTGTGTACTCAAGGCTGTTTCCCTGAGAATGAAACAAAGTGGAGACTGGAAAGGGATGAGACATTGTTATGATTAGTCCTTTTGTGCAGAAGTTTATGATCACATTGATGTCTTTCTACCCTGAATGCTGAATGTGTGTATGAGTATTAAACACAGAGTCATTGTCATTAAAGTCAGATTTCTTAATGCATTTGAAGCAGAGAAAGTGTTGCCTCTAGAAAGACCTGTTAGGACTAATTTAATCCAGAAGTTTATTGATTCAACTTAATTTATTAAGGAATTGATTTTAATGTGAGTTTAATCATAAATCAGCTTTAAATCAGTTTAAATGTGTTCACAGTTAGACTTTGTATTGGTTTAAATATAATTGATTTAAGTTTTAATAGATCCCTGCAAATTTGGATGTAGATAAGGTCTCTATTTCTTACCTTCAGTAGAACAGCAGCACATTTCTCCATCTTCTGGGGTGAAAGTCTAGCTGTAAGAAATCAATGATAAAGCATTTTATTTTCACAGGGCCTGAATTTTACCTTAGTTCTCTACTGGGCCTTCAGTTCTTATCATACAGTAAATAAAGCCCTGGATACTGGAAAATGGATATAATCAATTTTCAGGGTGTGATTTTATCCAAAACTATGACACACAAAAACCACTTGTAAGTTTTAAAAAAGTAGTGGGGGAAGGGAGTTCTACTTGATTTACCATGTCTTTATTATTTTTGCTGGAAGTCTACTGTTCAGAATTTATGTGGAATTTATTCTCCAACGCATTTTTAGCTAAAATTTACCATATAAATCTTGTTCTGCTAATGGAGACTTTAGATTGGGAAATAAGGCTTGGTAAATTATACACATTGCTTACTACCCTTCATGTATTTGAGCTGGTCCACAAGGTTCACTGGTGGCTTCTATGTAAGGAATGTCATTCTTCTACAATAAAAGCTGCAATTCCTTGACAGTAGCTACTTGTGGTCACAATCACAAGGGTTAGAGTGTTAAATAATTACTGTTTGATGTCTTTTTCAAGTACTCATAGATTTTCAGGCCACTGAAAGATCTTGACAAAAGGTTGACCTGGCAGCATGGGCTGCTACATTGTTATAGACCAGGGTGGACTTGATGGCCTGGAGATCTGTGTCAGTTTTTGTGTATTTGTGTGAAGAATCCACTCCTGTATGGATCACTGCTTACCATTCAAACACATTTCCCAGCACTTACTTTTGATCTGGAATATACTTTAAAAAGCTATGTAATTTTTGCTACCTTTTTTTTTTTCTTAACTTTTGCCTGGAATCCAAAACCATTTCAGAGGTGTATAATTTGTCTTGTCCCTCCTCCAGTGATTGCTGCACCATGGCATGTATACGGCATGTATATGCACGCTTATCACCTAGTTTTCGGAGGCTGGCCTTTAATATGATGTCTAATATTGTATAATAATATAGCCAGTGGAAAGATTTCCAATTACGTCTTTTTGCAAGCTGTTTCTAATTGCAAGTATTTAGCAGTATTTGTTAGAATTTTGTTCAAGTTCTCATTTGTCTGAAGATACGTTTTCAAACAGTTGTGACATAGATGTTTCCTTTCCACTGCAGTTTCCATTTCTGATTTACCACAGCAGCAGAGTATAAATGTGGAGTTCAAGTATGCTGGAAGTAAATTACATTGAAGGGTACATGATGATATCTCTCTGCCTACTGTGCAAGTCCATAGTGTTAAATGCTGCCATGTTTAAAATTTTGGTGGGCTTGGTTTGAGCTCATGAGTTGTTTTTTTTTTTGCAATGCCCAGGTGTATCTAGTTCCCTGCTTCCTGAGATGCAGCAAATGGTTTCCTGTCTCATTGGCTAAAGGGTTTTTTTTCAACAGACTCTTCCAAGTGATGGCCACTTTGTCAGCTTCAGTGACCTGGACTAGTTGTGCTGTGTCCCTGGGGAAGAATACATTCTTTTGCTTTGGGAGTGTCACTTCTGGAATTGTTAGACCTTGTGATTTTTCCTTTAGCGTGCAGGTACAAAAGAAGTCATATTTCAAGTTGAGTTAGTAATAGAAGCACCAGTAATACCTCCATTCCTTTTCCACCTGGTAGAGATTAAGGCAGGCAGGCAGAGGCAGGGAACATTGAATTTTCTGTTGTTACATAGCTGGGATGGGGCTGGTATGTCCTCTGCTCTGTCTGTGATCAACAGCAGAGGAAAATTATTAGAAAACCTTTAAGGTTGCAATGGAAGAACTACTGTTGCTTTCCAGTCTATGCAGTCTTTTAGTACACAGATGTTTTTGTAGGCCTACATCTTTCTACAGCCTGTGCTGAGCACCCACACAAATCTTAGAAAGGGTGTATTGCTAGGAGAGCTGACCACAAAGAATTTAAATGCAAGGAGGGGAAGGAAAGTGGTGAATGAGGAACGATACCCACAGTGTTAAGTTTGACTTGTGCATAAGCAAATCAATTTCTTGAAAGTTTCAAAATTCTTCACACTGCTTTAAATATTTTATGCAGCCAGTAATGCGGCAGCAACTTCTTCATTTGATGTTCCAATTAATCTTGGTTTTCCCAAATTAATTTCTGTGATTTGATTTTCTTTCTCTTTATGTCAAGCAAGCCAGCAGACAGGTTTCAGCTTAGGTTTTCTACCTTTCCACCCCAAAGTTTCAATATGGATGAGTGATTCTTTGCAGGGAGGAACAATAGCAGACAAATGAACCTTCTAAACTTCCAGTTGTGCCTTGGGATATCCAGACATTTTCTCGTCTAATTTGTGAAAAGTGTTGGCCTCTCCGTGAACTTTGTGAGAGGGAGATTGTTTGGGTCTTTGGGGAGTCAATTGTTTTGGGGAATTCCATTTTGGTTCTTCCTGTATGTTAATTATTCATTCCAGTGGTTATATCCCTAAACTCAGATTACTCATGTGTCCTTATTGGTGTTGGCAGAGACTAGTTCTGTGAACCCGTGCAGGGGAAGGTGATTAGTGGTGACCTGTTGAGGAATCCTGGGGTGACTTTATGATGCTTGTTTCCCCAATCATCTGTTCTGTTTATGCTGGATATTAAGTTCTGTACCTTTAAGACTGGTTCTGGGAGCGAAGTGAGGGAAAACAAGAAGCATGGAGTTTGTTTTCAAAAACTGCACTTGCTCCTCCACATCCTTCTGGACTGTGTTATCTGCAGCATGGACAGACAGCGGGAGAAAGCTCTCCTCTGCTTTTTGGTTAGTTTCTGCTAGCTGAGGCAGAGAAGTTCCCTGGGCTGTGGGTTTTTTTTTTCTTTTTCTTGGAACTGTTTTAACCTGCTCGGGATTGAAAAGCACAGAGAAGCATTGGGAGCTCACACCTGCAGCCCACTGGGCCCAGGATGGCATTGTCCCGCACTGGAAGGACTGATAAGAGACAGAGTGAGCCGAGCTGCACCCACGGCAAAGACTTTATCAGTTTTGCCTTCTCTCTTCAGAACAGCGAGATGTTTTATTGTTTCATATTATTCATTTTTTTAGGCTTGTGAACACACATTGCTTGTTGAATAAACAGGGGGGCTTTCCACTTTTCTTTAAGGAAATCTTTTCCCAAACTGGTTGAGAGAGGGGCCACTTGAATTTGCTTTCTAGAGGGAATCTCCCAAAATTTGTCCTAAACCAGGACATAAGGTAACCTTCATTCCATGTTCTGGGAATCACTTGTGATTGCCATTTCTATTGTATTTCACCTGTTGTGGCATTCCTTACTCCCTGTGTTTCATCATTTTTTCATAAAACATCCTTGTGGACAGGAGGTCCTTCTGGTTTTCTTGTTCAACATGGAAAATTATTTTAATACGGGGAAAGCTTATGTGAATACTGTGACTATAATGTTGTCTGATGTTATGTAAATTCTGCTTGATGCAGGGTATTTCTGCTGTTACATATATGACTCAGCTCTTACTAGTGGAGTAGGGAAAATGTGCCATAGTCAATGAGGAATATCTCTGACCAGGGATGTAAAAATGTCCTGGCAGTGTTGCTACTCTTACGACTTCCACAGCCTCGGGGAGGAGGAGGAGGATTTTTAGACATGTGAAATCCTGCCATGGATAGATCTGCACTGGGCAATTTGTTGGCTGAGGCATGGTACACTTCATCTGTGAAGTGGAACTGTTGCAGAATCAGAAAATGCTACAAAGCCAAGAAAACACTGTTAGCCAGAAGCAGAAATGGGCCTTTGTGACTAGGATCAGAAGAAAGCAATGACTCATGTCCTTTGGATGTGAGAATCCCAGCTTTGCTGGAACTGTGTGAAGAGAAAGAGCGTGTTGGAGAAATGCTAAAAGGGTGGAGAAGCAACTGGAGGCCAGAGACAAAAACAAGAGTTAAAAAATATAATATAGTTCATAGGATTTGAAAAGCTTACAGGATTTGACACACAGAAATCTCTGTGTTTTCTGATTATGTCAAAAGAAGATTGGACCAGAGAATATGAAATGTGAGAGGGAGAGGAGGAGATGGCTGCAGTACTTTTGAGGACCTGGATTGAAAGGCTAAAGCTCTAAGGAAGCTATTTAAAAAAGCAAATTCCACCAAAAAGAGAAAAAATAAAAGGAAGTTGCAAAAGAACTGGATTTTCATCATTAATGCAGAGAAATAACCTCTGAATTTATACCATTTGTTTGGGTTCTTTCTTCGCAGTATGATCTTAGAGCACACCAATGTAGCTACACAAATACCATAGCTGAGACCCAAAGTTTAAGTTTTCCATGCTTTCAGTGATCTGCTGAACCTGAACAGCTCTGGCCATAAAGTGGAGGCTGAGACCCAGGCAAGTTAACAGTGTAGTTGCAGCCTTTGCTTTTACGTGGTTCTATTAACTGCACTGCCCTCTGTTTCATGACTTACTGAATGGCTTTTTTTCAAGAAAAAGTAGAAATTAGTGCTTAACGTTCTTACATTGGAGAACAAGCAAGAGAAAGAAATATATTTATGATGTGGTAAACTGCACTTCCCTCTTTCATCTGACTTCAAGGCACACAACCTGAGTCAAACTTTTTAAATCTGCAATCCTGAAATTCAGCTCCTAAATCAGAAGTGGCTTCATGTGAAAAAAACAAAAAATATTTTAACAAACAAACAAACAAAAACTCAAAACAAAAACAAACAAACAAAAAACAAACAAAACCCAAACAACTGAGTTTTTGCATGTCCCCTTGGAGTCCATGGGATTTATCCTGAATAGTATTTCTGTGCTTTGGGTTACTTTAATTTTAGTCTTCCAGTAGAGATTCTGTAGTCCCCTTTTATGCACTTTGGTATGTAAAATACAGACCTGCAGATTCTTCCATCAACTTTCCAATCTGTTTTCCCTGAACTACTTTTTGGATATCAACTGTATTTGTTTTACAAAACATTTATCCCACATTTTCAGTCTGTATGATCAGGTTTTTGTATTGACAGCGTCTAACAGGATCATCAAAGCTTACAGGGATGCAGCCAGTTGGAGTCAGCTGAAGCACTGAGAATCAGAGGAGAGCGTATTTAATGTAATCAGGCAGTGTGTTCCCTCAGACACAATCGTCAGTAAATAAATTAAGTGTTGACCTTTAAATCATAATCCTTAGGTTAGACACTTGCTCACATCCAGATTCTCTTACAAAACCTACATTTTGCTTTGGACACAGTTCCCTGTCTCTGAGGAGGCCTAAGTTCAGAAACTGATATCTTGAGTGTCTGCAGGAGAATGAACAGCCTGTCATTATCATGTTACACTGAATAAATGGGTGCTCTCAGGCTTTCCTCCTGGACACAGTACTTCTAGACATGCTGTTTTGTCACTACCATCCTTTTTCACTCTACTGGAGATGCATTTTGCTTGTGGATTGGAAGTGAGGGGGCAGAAGTCGGAGACCTACTCCATGTGCATAGTTCTTCTTCCATATGCCCATTTTCAGTGTCCTGTTGAAAATCCTGCCTTCCTGAGGCCATATTATGAATTGACCCATGGTACTGTCATTGGTGGGGTTTACTGGGCTTGTGACAAAGAGAGTACAGACAAGATGAATGTAAGCTGACGAAACAGTTTCATGGCATCCATGAACATCCAAATATCCGTGAACACTGGCATGACACAGCATGTACTTGAAAGGGTCTCATGCCAAATAAACAAATATTTTAGGTAGTGATCTATGGGTTTGTTGGTGCAGTATTACTTTGACAGCACCAAGTGAGACTTCATTGCCATCATACCTAAACCTGGTTATCAGATTAGCAGCTGGCTTTCTGACTGGCTTTTGGGAGTAGTTACTCTGATTTATAGAGGCATTTGCTGCTTTTGTGTTGTTCCAGTGTTTAAAGAGCATGACTGTAGTGCTGTATCTCTCTATTACTCTATTTCTTCACTCCTGACCATGTTGCTAGCCATTCCTTTGGTACTCCTCTTTCTTTTGGCCTTTGCAATACCTAAAATTTCTATTAAAAAAAAATTTAGCATCACTCGAATGAATGATATTCTGTGGATCTTGGTTCTATGTGTAGTGCAATACAAATGTCAGGTTTGCATTTTTCCTTTTGCTCTTCTACACAGATACAGGTATTCAAATATCAAGACCCAGAACCAAAATGTATCTGGCAGTATTTTTCAAAAGAATTCAGCAATTCCCATTAAGTAGCTTAATTATTTGTTTGGTTTTTTGGTCCTTCAGCTCGTGTTCAGTTACTCTGGTATTTTGGAGAGTTGAGTGTTTGGGATTATCCCCTGTCATTACCTACAGTGTTTTATTATGTAGGTAATCTGCACAGAGAGTCAGAATACCTGCAGGAAATAGTCAGATTTTGAAAAGTGTTCAGAATTCAAATGTTGCCTGAGAGAATAATAGGAGGATTAAAACCAGGAGAAGCAATGCAAATTTTTGTGGATTTTAATTGTTTATTTGTTTATTTGTGGATTTTTTGTTGTTGTTGTTTGGCTTGAGGGTTTTGTTTATTTGTTTGATTGGGGGTTTGGGAGCTTTGCAGGGAGGCTTTTTGTCTAAGCGGGAGCAGTATACATTTTAAAGGGCAGCTTATATATTTACAAAACCTGGTCTGCTGATGGTAAGCCTGACCTTGATTACAGTCTCCTATGCAAGGGGAGAAGGCTTTTGGAAATAATACAATTTGTCCTGCATTACTCCCCTGCCTTGAACATTGCGCAGGAA
>VWYO01009031.1:232320-243139 GCA_013400275.1 Rhadina sibilatrix
AAAAAGGCAGTAAGTCTGGGGCCAAGGTAATGAGTGTTATTCCTGTAGCTTCTATTACCCCTCACCAAGCTGTTGGTCACAATTTTGTGCAGCAAACTCTGCACATGTGCCTACTGGCAAGCATGCCTAATACATTCCTGTGCTCAGGCTCTCAAAAGGCTTTGCATCTTCCTAGGGAAAAAAAAGACAGGGAAATAAAAACAACTACTCATGGAATTTCAGCTGAGTGTGGTTGTGTGATAATATGTTGCAGGTTTCCTGTTTAATTTGTTCAATGTGTTGAGCTTCCATGCAGATTAACTATACAATCAAGCAGTGAAAGTGAGGAGATTGGTATTCTTTGCCAAACTCACAAGTCCTGGGAGAAGAAGTTATCTGCACTCATACATTATCAGTGAGTCTTTTGCAGAGAGAATATGGAAATTTGTGTTCCTTATCTGCAGTGATATTATGCAGGCCGGCAAACATAAGTTTCTGAAAAAAATTGCTAACAAAATGACAGCTATTCAAGCCATCTTAATAAGGAAAGATCTAACACCTTGCTTGCTTTTGCCTGTTAAACCCTTCCAACTGTGTGGGGCTTTTGCTGACACAACTGCTCCTCTGCTTTGTGTTCTCTCGCTGTTATCACCCTTGTTGCTTTCTTAGAAAGTCTGTCAAAGCAGAGGAGGTCCATGGGTCACAGAAAGACATCCTGACTGGGTAGTGTGAGAAGCCTGGGTGCCTTTCTGTGTGTGTAATTGACTCTTAAATGTGGGGCCCTACCGCATTTTGGCACAAGGAATATAGATAAAGTAGATGCCCAACCACATCTTTCATTCAAGCAGCTCCTCTTTCAGGGCACTTCCACACTTAGTTTATGCTGTTTCTCTTCAGGATTTGTCTGTTTTCTTTGCTCCCTGGCCCTTGTCATTCTGTGATGGATGGCATGTTTAAGGGGTCTGCTGCTGCCATACCAGTGCTCACAAAGGCACTGCCCAAATAGTGATCTGTAGGAAATACTGTGAGGCTCCTTTCCATTTTCAGTTTGACTGAGTGCTTGTGTCACCGATGGCACTTCAACCTCCATCTACATGTAGGAAATGCAGAAAATGTTTTTGTAGCCCTTCCTGCCTCATTCCTGCCTGCCATGGGCAGTCTCACACAGTGGGCAGAAGGCTCGCCGGCGACGGGAGCGGTCCTGCGTGACAGGCACAGCAAGGAGAAGTGGAAAGGAGCCAAGCTGGCAGGAGATGCTGAGGGGACAAAGGAGAAAGGCGTGAAGAGGCAAGGGGAGGGCGGTATCAGGAGGAGCCATGTCTAGTTATCATTATAAGCATTTTTGTCTCTTCTAAAAGCATTTTTACCCTGCGGACAAGGTCCTGTCTTACCAACACCGTAGAACTGGCACAGACTGTGATGAAAATCAGCTACCTCCTTGAAACAGTGGAAGCTGTAGCTGATCTTGATCCAAGTGTTCAATGCTGTAGCTTTATCAGCACAAGCTTTCTCATATGCCTGGCAGGTCTGATTAACTTTTGCAAAACTGCAACTGAAAAGAAACAAACATAGTGTAAATGAAAAGAATAAAAAAAAATTCCCAAGAAACAATCTCTTTTCTGTCATGTCTGTGAACAGCTTTTACTGTTTTCCCTGGAGAGCCTGCATGCTTGGACAGCGAGTTACTGTGAATTAGTGAGGGTCACTGCCATTGATTAAATCCTCTTTTATGTTTCCCGGTAACTCCTGAATTATGGCAAGAGTTGAGCATATTAATTTAGCACTTTCTTTTTTTCACTGACAGCTCTGATGGAGGAAAAAATCTGCAAGTCATTTTGAGCAGATAATACTGAATTAAAATAAAAATCCGGAACAAAATGGCATCTCTCTTTTATTCCCAGTTTCACATTGCTGTGTTGAAAGAACACTCAGTAACTAGTTGAAGTCCATAGAACAGAAGTTTTCATCTTTTCAATTGTGGTTATGCTTTTAATTTATGCAAGATACAGGCTAGGACTATAACAAATGAAATATGGTAAAATAAGGAATGTTGCCTTTGTATTTCAAACCTCTGAAGCTCCATTTCTTACATAGTGACAAAAGAAATGACAGAATGAAACTATTAACACAAAAATAATGCTAATTATTTTTGTTGTAAATTTTCAATATTATTATTTAAAAACCCTAAAATTTTATATTCAGATAATATTTACAAGTGTTCTTATATAAATGTGTATACATATATAAATGTGTATTTATATGTGTATATAAATGTGTATAAATGTGTGTGTATATATATAAACACACAGCTTATAAAAGTGTATGTATTTAAACATATTTGCTTCAGGATGGTGTGTGGGCACTTGTTTTTCTGAAATCAAAAGTTGTTTTCATAGCATTTTGAGAACGCACTGAAATTTCCAAAATTATCTGGGACAGTGGGAGAAAATGAAAACCAACATAGGAGAAGATTTTCTCACCATGAAATGCTGGGCCTTTACCTGATCCATCCCATTGCCACCCTGACAGATGTCTCTACCCTGTGTGTACAACATCCATGGATGCCATTCCCAGAGAAGTCTCTTTTAGACACTTTGCTGATGTCTAGAACACTTCCTGCCAGAAGCTTGTTGTCCACGCCAGCAGAGATGCATGGATAAAGTTGTCACCTTCCTGTTAATCAGAAGGGGGTTTTTTATTATTATGGGAGGCTCTTTTGTCCATTTTCTGTCTTCTGCTGGTGTCACAGCAGGCATCCCCTCATTTGGTCACTCACTGCAGACCACATTTTCCCAGACACCATTGTTTATGCTGCTCTGGGCTCAGATTCCAGAAAATTAAAAGTTTTCTCAGGCTTTAATGGGATGAGAAAGGCTGCCTTACATGTGGAACAGGCCATGCTGCTGCCTTAAACAGTCACCCACTTATTGTGCATATCAGTTCTTTATTTAGGCTTCTCATAATTATGGTTATGATGGTGCTGCTTGTTTTTTGTCATATTGGAATAATAATTAAGAGCAACCAATGTCAGCAAGTCTCCACAAACACACAAGGAGCAGATACCAAAACATAATCAAGAATGTCCAGTTTGTTAGGACATTTTCTTGCACAGGACTCTGTTGGAGACCTTTTGGTGTCTCTTTGAGTGCTCCTGCACATTATGGAGAATCATTTGACCATGGTGGGCATTTGTGTCCTTGGACAATATTACAGCTGTTCAAGAAACAAGATGCCCTTCAGCTGGAGGCACTGCACAGCCCTAGAGACTTGCTGGAGGCTCAGGTGGGGCACAGCTAAATTAGGATGGACTAACAGGCTATCACCCATCAGCGGACCAGCTGCACTACCCCACATTAGCCCTCCCCAGCTGTGTGGTAAAGGTGTTACCTTAATCCTCAGGGGGAGCAAGGTCAAGTGTAGGTGGTTTACCTACATATTGGAGCACAGTAGTGGCTGGTTTACAGCTAAAGCATGGGGTCAAATGAAGGGTAGCATCTCACAGGGGGACTGCATTTTCTTGTGAATCCTGTGCTCAAAGACCAGTACTCGTGGAATATTAGAGATCTATAACTATATATATAAAGCCTGAAATGGCTGGAGGTTTACACATACAAGAAATGTAATTGCTACGACACGGTAGAAATTGAGATGCATCAGCTGGAACCCCACAGTGTGTTGGCTGAGCTTTTTCAATGCAGTGTCCCCTTCTGGGTCCAAAATACCCTTAATTGATATTGATTCTGTTGATGGGCTTCCAAGCCTGTTGTATTTTGCCTCAGGGAAAGGATATGGCCAAGCTGAGGCTTGAGGTAGGTGTATAATGTGGGTTATAATGTTTGGCTGGAGCAAAAGCCTTTCCCTGAGATGAGGGAGGCTGTAGAGCTTATAAAGCTTTATGCTTTTAACTCCCTGTCAGATCAGTTGCACCTTCGGGTAGCCCATGACTCATAGCAATTGAAATTAGTAAAGCAGCAAGATACCCTCTCTTTGCCTTTCTGTCTTACCAATCCGAGGTGCCTGCCACAGTGTGCTGTCTTGTGCCTGGGTGCACACAATCAAATAATGTTGTTAGTGCTCCTTGCTATATTCAAAGCCAGTACTTTTGTTCTTGCTGTGGCTTGCAAGTTGTAAGACTGTTGTAGGAGAGCTCCAGAGCATCGAAGTAGGTGCCCTTATGCTTTAAGGACAATACAGATTGTTGGTTTTCGGGGGTTTTTGCAGAAGCATTGCTAGGCTGATCAGGGTTTTGTTCTCCATGGCTTGCCTAGCTCAACTTGAGTAAATGGTATTTTCCCTTTTGAGGATGGCCTAATGACCAGCACATTCTTTTATCTCTTTAGCGGTGCCCCTCAAATTGAAGGAAATGAAAAACCAAGAGGCTGCTGTGGGTCAGAAGCTAGTGCTCAGGTGTGAAACCACTTCAGAGTATCCTGCGCTCAGATTCAAATGGTTAAAGAATGGGAAGGAAATAACCAAAAAAAACAGACCGGAAAATATCAAGATCCCAAAAAAGCAAAAGTAAGTACAAAGTAATATCTTTGAAGTGGGGCTGGGAGGACTGGGAAGTGATGGTCACCAGGACACAAGCATTGAGGTTGTTAAATGCAGTAACACAATGCTGAAAGTTGTGAGTTACAGAGGAAGAAAATCTAAGAAAACAGAAACCAATATTATTGTTCCTGAAAGTACAAATGAAGTGTGAGTGTGGTATAAATATTTCATAATTAATTTTCCCTTTTTAATTTCTATTTGTTTTCTGATAGCCAAAGGCTATTATTTCAACCACCAAACCTTGGAGACAGGCAATTTTTAAACTGCTAACAAGAAGAGAGGTAGCTTTTGTTCATTGTCTAAAATCAAAGAACACTTAAAATCGTCAAAGGATTTCAGATTTTGAAACATATTAGAGATTTTCTTTTCTAGCATTCAGTCCTTAAGAAAGGCTGAATGCTGTCCTCATTAGCTCTGAATGTCTTATGCAAGCATGCAGTAGTCCTTTACCAGAGTCATTCCTGCACTTGCAGAGCAAGGCACTGGTGTAGCAGATGTCAGATGAATAGCAAAGCGTGCAAATCCTATCCTCCTGTCTGGTGGTAAGAGCCCCCTGCATGTGAGTGATGACCAGTGCCAGAAGATAGACTGGTGCCTTGTTTCTGCAGGGGAAACCTACACAATGCTTTTACTGCACTGAGACAGGGAAAGGCTTTCACTGTTTTGTCTCTCCCTTGTTGTTTAGATTAATAAGTTTTAATTGTCACCAGCTATGAAAATCTATTTGAGCACAGTCTTTCAACTCTCACTTCTGCTCTCAGTAGGCATGGCAGCTCTCTGGTGCACCGTGCCATGCCTTTCCTTCCTTCAAGACCCAGAGAATTTGGAATGCACTCTGCAAGAGTCTTCTCTTTCCAAGGTGTTCTGTGCCCCCATACTTCATGTCAGGGCTCACCTCACTAGACAAAACAAGCCATAAACAAATAGACATTTGACTTTTTATAGTTATTCAGGTCAAAATTCAGAAATTCTACCCTCCTTGACAGTTTCTTGTACCCCAGCCTGGGGCACAAGGTGAAATATGGAGAGGAACAGAGCAGCATCACTACAGCCCCCATGCCACAGTCGCACAGATGTCAAGAAGGAACCTGTGATGTCTCCTTCCAGCATTTGCAAAATGGAGCTGTTCCAGGTGGCAGATAGCCTGGCAAATTGTCTGGACTCATTTGCAGAGCCATATGTCTCTGTCAGAGTTGTATTTTCAATCTATTCTGTAAAGAAAATGTTCAGATCAGAGCCTAGCCCTCAGCTTTCCCAGCAATGCAGCATTGCCTGTGAGGGGCAATCAGTATTTTCTCTGCTTGCATTTTGGCTGATGCTGATTGACCAAATTCACTGGGGCTAGGATTTCAGCTTCTGGGGCTGAACATCACCAGTTCAGCATTGATTCAAAGAAGTGCCTTTTGTCAGCTCACTTCTTTGTGGTTTTTTTGCCCCCAAAAAGCTTTGAGGAGCTGTCAGAAGGGAAACTGATAGCTATTGATTTGATACTGATGCATGTGGAATGTGTGAGACTCTTTTTCAGCTTGATGTGCCAAAAAGTGTTTAAACTTCCCCAAAAGTTACATAATGAAAAAGACTGAAATTGTGCTGTTTTCTAGAGGACAGAAATACGAAATCATCTTCTTGTCCACTCACCATAAGTGGACAGACAAGGGTGCAGGCTTTGACCTATATTTCACACATTTGAGCTTCCCCAGTCACAATGATACCACACACTGTTGGAATTTCTCTCTTGTCCTTTAGAAATGTCAGTGTGGCATGGAGAAGCACTTCGAGTTAGAGGTGTGAAAGTCACTAGATGTAGAGTACAAAAAAGGAAAAGACAAGGGATGTCTGCTGACATCTGAAGGATATTCTTTGCCTTCCTACTTCAACATTTTAGTCTGGGGACATGTCACTGCTTTGCCATTTCTTCTTTTGCTATTCATGTGTGCATCTGGGACTGAGTAGAAATGAACAGTTTAAGAGAAAATAGATTTTATTTTGATAAACTGAAACAGACACGTGTTGTAAAACTAAAGGAGAGGAGAGGAGAAGGCAGTGTAAATGAACGCATAAGAAGATATGCACATTTCAGTAAGCAAAGCTGTGTTAAAAAGATCTGATTTCAAATTAGAGGAGTATCAGAGATTAAGGAGTTTTTTTTCCCCACTTATGTTCTGGGGGTTTTTTCATGATAGCACACTGATAAGTGTTTGTCATGTTCATATGCTTCTGTATTGTTACACAAGCATTTTAGTGTGAATTTTTTACTATTACCAATTGTGAGAAACATCGACTACAAAGGTTAAAGTAGTTGATAAGCTGTCTGGGATTAATGTTTGTTTTAAAGCTCAAATGGCTACATAAAAAGTAGACTGTTTCTGAAGAAACTTAGCATGCAGAATGCCACAGTTCTACTGACGTCTTCAATCCAAACACTTGAAAATAGCACTAACATATTTACAAAAAGCTCACGAAGTTTATGTGTAGTACCCAATGGCCACTGATTTCTATCAAGGTAGTATTTTGAAAGAAATCACCCTTTCTTTGTGTGATGGCAGAATAAAACATGATCGTTGTTGGAATAAAAATAAAGGTTTCTCTTGTTTGGCTATATAGTCAGAGCTAAAGCTCAGTAGCTTCAGGTTTTTTAGCAAACTCCAAAATATCTGGCAGTATGATGAAGTGTGTATTTCAGAAATTGAAACTGAAGGCCTTATTCTTTACACCTGAAGTAGGCAAGGAAAAGATGATACATCAGCCTGGTGGTTTTGGGCACTTTGGCCAGTGTGAATAGTACTGGATAAAAGGATTTGCCAAAGTGGAGCACATGCTGACTTTTTTAGTCTTTGAAGAGTTTAGAAGAACCTGTGGCAATGCAAGCTCCCTCAAAGCTTAGCCTTCCACAGACTGCTCTGCATATCAACTGATTTCACTCCTCTAAGCTCCCTAGGATAGTATCAGGGTGGTTGATTCAGGGAGTGCAGAGCCCCAGCATGTGATGGCCCCACCTGGACTACTGTGTCCAGCTCCGGGGCCTCCAGTGCAAGAAAGACATGGACCTGTTGGAGTGAGTCCAGAGAAGAGCAGTTGATCAAAGGACTGGAGCACCTCTCCTTTGAGGACAGCCTGAGAGAGTGGGGATTGTGTTCACCCTGGAGGAGAAGAGGCTTTGGGAAGACCTTACAGTACCTTTCAGTGTCTAGAGGGGGCTGCAGGAAGGCTGGAGAAGGACTTTTTACAGGGATGTGGAGTGACATGACAAGAGGGAGTCTCCTTGAACTGAAGTAGGGTAGTTTTAGATTAGGTATTAGGAAGACATTTTTTACTGTGAGTGTGGGAAGGTACTGGCACTTTGGACAGAAATGCTGTGGATTCCCAATCCTTGGAAGTGTTCAAGGCCAGGCAGGATGGGGCTTTCTGAGTAATCTGATCCAGTGAAAAGTGTCCCTGTCCATGGAAAGTGGGTTGGAACTGCAGGATCTTTTAGGACCCTTCCAACCCAAACTACTCTGATTTTATACTTCTTTGACAGTACAGCACGTGAATCACACTAAATGACTATATTTCTTCTCATTACACTGGAGAGTCAAGAGAAACTGAATGACTTTTAAATTTTAATGAAATGCATTAAAAGCACTCACTTTTACCTCAAATCTGTCAGAGTAAGAGCATGCAGTGAGTTTCTGCTGATGATTGATGAGGCCATGACTGGTTGATTTGTGTGTCCAGGCTCTAAGCAATTTCTTTGTGGCAGTAGACATTCAGAAAAAAATCAGGCCCCAGATAAGAGCCTTTCACCTACTAACTAACTTACCCATAGCTGTTTTCTACTGTGATAGCATTTCGTTTTCCTTCTCTGATTTCAAATGCAGATGAGACCTTAACATTATAGGTTTGGGCAAGGTGCTGTACAAGTCAGGTGCCCTTCATAGAGAGACTTTCTCATCAGGGCTGGGAGGTTTTTTGTGGCAGAGACAAGGTGTTTGCCACTCCTAGATGATGGCTTTGGGTGCAGTAGTGCGCGAGAAAACTTTGTGTGTAAGTGCCCTGTGCCGTGAGCTTCATCCAAGCTTAGCCTGGATATTTGTTTGCAGACAAGCAATTCTGGATGACAGATGGAGACTGGAAGCTAAATGAATTCAAGCAACTAGATAAGGTGGACTGGGATGCATTCTGCAGATGTATTTCTTTCCCCTTCATGTATGAATACAAGCTCAGCAGTGTCACAGTGGCGATGAGCTAAAAATTAAGCAAATCAAATCTTACGGGGAGTGGCTTTTTTTTTTTTTTTAAGTAGCATGGTATAGTTTGAGAAAACGACAAGCCTTTGACAACAAAATCCCCTATCAGCAGCTTTAAGTCAGTACTGTTGGAGTACTGCATTGCTAGGAAACTGCTTCATTTACAGCCATTAATGAGTCATCTTCTGCTCTGATGTTTTGAATTCTGTCCCAGTACCTCTCAATGATATTTTTAAGGCTATAAATATTCATATTACTTCTCCTGCTCTCACAGACAAAACTCCTTACAGGTTTTTTTTCTAAAACCAAGAGTAAATTTGGCTTGTTAGGAATGGATTTGTAAGAAATATTGATGCTTCACCTATTTTAATATAAAAATAAAATCATAAAAGGCACACACAATTCCTTGTCTTTTTCCATATGTATCAAGTAAAACAAAAACAATAAAAATAAATGTGCGGGGCAAAGAGTTTCTTCACAAAGCCAGGCAGGCCACAGGAGTGGTTTGTATCAGTATTATTTAATGTATGGAGAGGACTGCAGCAAGTATCCAATGGATGTCCTCACTAAAGTGATGTAGCTGCAGCTGTGCTTCCTTCCTTTTCACTGGATTACAGTGAATTCTTAAAAACACCGAGCCAATTTCCTTTTGAAGCTTCCTAAGGCTTCCTACAACTTGCTCTCCATCTAGACAAGTGTCTGCAAGTATGGCTGAGAGATAACCTATTGCAGTATAGGAGTTATCACATGTCCACACAAGCTGTTAGGTGGTGTAAAACACCACACGACATTCTGGTCAGGCCCTCAACAAGCTGTTGTGAAGGCGGATGGCTGGCAGGCAAATTAAAAATCGGGCCACTTTTGCTGTTGTATAAGCATAGCTGTTAGTCAGGTGCAAAATTTTCACACAGAGATACTGTAGCATTCAACTTTTGAATGTTTCTTTCAGTGCCTTTACTACTTTTTTCTCATATATTCATGGTTACCATGAGCTAGAGTCTGTCTTGTACGCCCTCTGAAGTGCAGCCCAGTTAATTAATTCAGCACTGGGAACTGGGCTCCTAACATTTCCTGAGAAGGGAGCCCAAATACTCAGCTATTCATTTCTTTACCATTTCAGAATACCTGAGTAAATTGCTAATCCTGGCTTGTCTGCTCCTCCCTCTTGCAGGCCCAGTGGCCTTGAGAAAGCAGTCCTCTTTCAGGACATAGGGAGAAATTCTTGTGATGCAGGTTTCTGGCAGAGAGGGATCCACCTAGCATGCTGCTTTCATTCCATGAGGGCTGACTCCTCAGCAGCAGAAGTTTCACATAGAGGCAGGAAGGCTGAGCTCCCAATAGGCAGATGTTTGGATAGCAGATGGGATAGTGTCCTGTGATGAAAGTATGGGTGGCTCACAAGGATGTGTCATTGAAAAATGACATTGAACATTTTGGTTGCTTCAGAAGCACACACTGCTGCAACAAACCTGCTTGTGGTCTGAACCAAGCCCTGTTCAGTGATTTGCAGAAGGGGTAACCAGTTGTGATTTCTGCACAGAGAGTTAGGAGACATGCCAGTGCTAAAGCAAAACAACTCCTCAGACATAGTTCAGCTCAGCAGTCATGGTGAGCTTAGAGTCAGAAACTGCTGCCTCCTGGGGATCAGCCCTTCAAGTTGGGGTGGGCCAGCTTAGGGAAGCCAGTGTTTATGCACTCTGAGTGACTATTCTGTTGATCAGGTTTTATGACAAGCAAAAACTTCCCCAGACCACTCCTTTTAAACAGTAACTGGGAGCAGCAGTAATGTGTGCATTTCCCCCAAGCTAGTCATTCTCTGCAGTGTAGATAATAGGATTATTGCCATCCTGTGAGTTGGGGACCCCATGAATGACACCAGAACATGTTCCTACAAAATTAGTGGGTAGGCAGGAGTTCTGCATTTGAAAATCTAATCTTAAAACCTCGGAGACTGATTCAATTACATCTCTGAGCCAGGAACAAAATGTAGCTTCATGCAAATTGTGCTCCTGCCCATGTTTGGTGGGTTTTTTTTGGTTTTTTTTGTGTTTTTTTTTTTT
>VWYO01009031.1:243191-256829 GCA_013400275.1 Rhadina sibilatrix
TTTTGTTTTGTTTTGTTTTTTTTTGGTTTTTTTTTGTTAAGACAGGAGAATGGTTTACTTGGGGCTTCAGAGGCTGTTAAAGAGTGTGGTGTATTCTAATCTCATAATTATTTAGTCAGATGTTAGGAACTGCAGTACTTAGCCAGAACTCTACTACTGGTAATATGAACCTGTAGGGAAAGATAATCTATTTTAACAATACACCCATCTTGATGGGATCTGGACAGCCAACAATTTGGCTGAGAGAGGGTAGTTGTTGGATGGTTGTTTTCCAGATCTACAGAAAAGCATAAGCAAGTATCTTCATTCATGTTCATGAACATGCCTGTTTTCCAGCAGCCTGTAAGAGAGTTTTTTTTATTCTCCTCCCTTCTTTTAAGCCTGGGTAGTGTTGATCTGTCTGTAAGAATGAAAGACAAGACTCTCTGTTGAAAGGGGTGGGGAAAAAACTACTTCAGTTGATGCAGTGACTGTTATTCCATTACAGGATATTTATGTGTTTTTTTCTAATTTCACAGGAAATACTCTGAGCTTCACATTCACAGAGCCACGTTGGCCGACGCTGGGGAATATGTATGCAAAGTGAGCAGCAAGCTAGGAAATGACAGTACTAAAGCCAGTGTTATCATCACTGACACCAATGGTAAGGATTGACCCATCAATTGACTGTCACCTTCAGAAAAACCACGTATTAAAGCTGCCAGCAGGACAAAAGGCTTAGGAGCTTGGCAAATAAAGTGGAAGTGAAAGCACTGAAATCTATTATGGGTACTAAGAAAAGTCGTTGGGCCTGACTTGTCTGTTATGTAGTTGAGATGGTTGAGATGCTCAGATTTGCCTTACAGACAAATGGGATGTCTCCTGCAGGTCTCAGGACACATCAGCATTTTCCCTGTAACATCAAGTCTAAGACAGTCTAAATAGTCAAGATCAGAAAAAGATGAAGGGAATATTATTCTAATTCCTGTTACACACTGCGGGAAGTTGCATTTAACCTAAAACATGTCATAGGCTGAACTGCTAAACCGGCACTTCTCACTTTAAGTAATATTTGTATTGCTCTGATTGCCACCAAGTTTATTTTCACGTATGTTGATAGCTTTCTCTTTTGACTTCAAAAACAATAAACACAATGGCATGAATGTATCTGAAGGCAAATTATTCAAAGGCTTGAGTGTGATTCAGATACTTTGATTTAGGGTATTGTGATTTAAGGTTGTTTTCTGAGGAGTAGAACTTCTCATGAAATAGATAGCATTCAGACTTAAGAGATCTACAGTTATTGTAGATTGCTGTTTTTGTAGGGCACATTTCATTTACAAGGAGTTCCAATTGCTTCTGATGAAATTTTGTGTTTCCACTACCAATAAATGTATTGCAGTACTGTTTCTCCTTTAGAAAGGTGGTGGAGGCAGAAGTTGAACTGAAATACCGTTTTTCCAGTGTGGCTTTGACTAATTCAGTTCCCATAATTCAAACTCCAGTGTCCAGCCTGTTGTGAAGTACAAAACAAACATGCCCTCATTAGCAAACAAAGCTGAAGTTCTCTGCATATCATAGATGAGTTAAAGATGTTATAGCAACATGAATTTATCAGGCATGCTTTTCTGTTCCACATTTCTATGCTCTTATATGGGAGATAGGCATTTACATAAACAGAAAACCACATGTAATCCTTTTTCCAGTGGGATTTGTCTTTGTTTATCTGCTGTTTTGTAATCACACAGCAATTGCTTGACTGTATTCACTTGTTTAGTAATCACACAGCAATTGCTTGACTGTATTCACTTTGTGTATTTGCTATTCTATTTCATCAACTAAAGAATCTCAAGTGCTAGAATTTCATTCTAACTGTATGGTATAATCATAAGCAGATGTCAGGAGACTGATATAAAAGATCAAGTGTTATTTACTGGAATGTTACTAAGAGGAAAAATGGGTAGGTGTTTCTATAGTAGTTTTGTAGACTCTCTTGGTTTCCATGAATACAGATTTTGGTTGCTCATTAGCTGCTTTCATGGAAAGCTTCTATACTGTTTCCATAACTCAGCTGTAGGCGCTGTGCCTAGGTAGTGATACAGATAAATAAATAAAATAAAAATAAAAAAAAAAAAAAAAAAAAAAAAAAAAAAAAAAGCTTGATCATTTTCTATTACTTTCTCAGACAAGGAATGGTGTCATGGGAGTGCATGCAGGACCTCATTCTTGTGCTACATGACATGGATTATTTTATTTTTTTTTTTTTCAACTTCCTTTTGGGCTATGCTGAATGATTGCAAAACACTCCTGCTGCAAGGGGGCAGGAGTTTGGTCTCAGTAGAAAGTATTTGTGGCAAGCCCTGTTATGTGCGTCCATAACATACTTGTTAAAATATAGCTAATTTTGTTATGAAGTGTAAGTTGGTTAAAATGCAGCCATGCATGCAAACACAGTACAAACTGGAATCCAGTCTAAACTTGCCAGCTGGCTCTTGTCTGTAAAGATCTGAACTGGAAACTCAGTGAGATCTGAACTGGAACATCTCAGTGATATTTGATCATCTAGACTCAGGCATGGCAGCATTCATTGGTCGAATAAATCAATCATGCATATTTGGTTGCTACACGTACATCTGAGATCCCTCTGCTAATATTCCTTATAAATTACCAATAAAATTGTTCATAATTTCCCTGCTAACTGTGGAATTTACCACCTGGATTTGAGAAACAGCATGGGCAACATCTGGTGACTTAAGAGCAATAGATCCCTACAGCCTCAAAGGGCAACATCTGCCTTGCAAACAGGGATAGACTCCCTGCACGAGTGACCTCCTCACCCCTCCTTCCCCCACATTGCCTGACCTCTTCCCCTTGCTAGCTTAATGACAGATTTGGGATCCAAACTCGGTAATGAGCCCTAAAGGGCAGTCATTACTAGGGTCCTGTATAGCTGGGAGGTCCTGCAATATTCATAAGAAAAAGTTTAAAATTTAAACAAAAAATCAAAACAATAAACAAAAATTCAGCATATTTAACTCTTACTTGTTATTACCTGTTAATGGGCTTTTGAGGAATCCCTTGCAGTCCAGTGTAGCCCAGGAGTCCCTGTAGAAAACTGAAGCGTGGGTATCTGAGAAGGCTGAGTCTCCCAAAATGAGGAGATTGCTTTCTTCCACCTCTAGCAGACAGGGTTACAGTGAGATGAAGAAAAATGCACCAGAGGGCCTGACTTTCTTATGATGATACTGCTGTGCTCTGCCATGTGAACCATAACTTAAATTATGAGCTTTAATTTAGTGACCTACCCTGGTCATATTTATTATGTGTTCCCTGCTGTCTGCAAACTAGATCTTCCTTTCTCTTTGTGCTGGTTCCTTTAAGAGTGAGGGTAGATGAGGTAATGGCCTTTCTGGGACTGGGGCTATTTTTATTTCCACTGTAAGAGTAGTGTTTTTCAGTATCTAAAAAAAAAAATCTGCTTTTAAATTCCCTAGAATTTTGTCAGACTATTTTGACTATTTTACTGGTGTATGCCACAAAAGAGAACAGACCTTTGGTCTGGCCCCAGGGCCATACCAAAGGTCTGTTTATCATGGTGCCTTGTCTCTAACATCAATTACCGATGGACTTTAGGAAAAACATATGAGGAACAAGGCAAATGTGTTGCGGTTTCCCTCCCAAGAATACAAAAAGGTTGCTGATTTCAATTCCCTGCTCCAAACACGGAAGAACTAGTATTTCTCAATAAAATGTCTGTAAAATATTTTTGTTGTTTTCAGTGAGAAAAGACCTTAATTTTTCCTGATCTCATTCCCCAAAGTGGTAAACTTTTCTGTCTAAGATAGTGATATTCAATACCATACTGTTATAAACATTGCTGTTACTTAAAACTGTCAAACTTTCTCTTGTGCAAGTTTTTGCTACACATAAACATGACCACGCACCCTACACAAACTGTATTAACCTACACACTTTTAAATTTTCCCAGTTATACTGAAAGAAATATAAATGTTTGTCTATAGAGCCATGTGTGTGGATTAAAAAATGTAATAAATATAAAAATAGCTAGACAAACACATTTTCTACCAGTCCTAATAGCAAGTGATAGAAGCTATTCTGTTCTCTTTTAAATGTATAATGAGTGTAACTTGCCCACAGGATATGAGCTGCCTTCTTATTTTCATTCATTCATACTCAACGTACGCTCCCCTAAGAAAGATTGTAATTGAGGTCAGAATAGAGGCATGAAGTTCTCCTGGTGTTGTATAAATAGTAAACAAGTTTGCTAATGCAATAGTAACTGCTTTTTTTGTCCATCCTAATTCGTTATTTTTACCAGTGTTACTGTTCCCAAATTCTTGTGGTGAATTTTTCAGGGATTTTCTCATCAGCATAGGACCTTACTATGCTTAATAAATAACATTGACAGAATACTTCACAGCACAGCCAAAGCTTTCAACTTCCTCACAAAACCCTGTATTTAGACAACTAGCTAAGTGATATCTTTTTGATAAAGAGTCAAGCATTCTCTATGCATGTGGTGTCAGTCTTTTCCATTCAAACCTGTTGGCCTGATTCTTTTGCCTCTCTGAGGATGTTTTCTGTGCCCGGCGTGTTTCAGGGTGCAAAAGGGTGGATTCATGCAGAGATATTTCAAAAGCTGGAAGTCTGTAATGCTGGTTCTGCTGGGTTATGTGCCAGGTGTTGGGTGAGTGCTATTCCTTGATGTCTTGGAAAGTGAGTTGATGTAGTTTGACTCATCACTGTGGGTGGCTAGGACAGTTTTGCCTGAATTGATGGGTACAAGATCAGGTGATCTGTTAATGTATTTCAATTACAGGCAGTGGTGAGCCTCGGTAAATTCATTAGCTACACAGTGGCCTGTGCAGGCTTCTGCTTTTGCATCCATATGATTTGCAGTAGTAGTAACAGCTCCAAGTTTTACAGTAATCAATAAGGATCTGATACTCATTCAAAATTCATTCAATTTTAATTTGCTCTTCTTCTTCTGAAGACAGACAGTAGCTTGGCTTCAAGAAGATGACTGAGAAATAAGTAAATAAAAACATGTCTAGTACCCATAGAGCATGTGGCAAACTATGAAATACTTCAAGTGCAATAAAAGTCCCTTCTTCTGTCCAAGACTCGATTAAACAGGAGATCGGGGTACCTCCTCTCTAGCATAATTGCAGGCAACCTGGGACATAGTTTGTTTTGATCTGATTGGCATAATGAGTCAGAGTCTCACCTGGAACAAATCAGCATGCTTAGACCAACGTCACTGATTTGGTCTTAGAAAGAAATGTGGCCGTCACTCAATTTGGTATTGCAGCTCCAGTAGGAGTACTCTTGAACCTTTCCTTGCAATTTGACATACTTGGATTGAGGGCAATGTTCTATTAATCTGACTCAGGTCAGTAGTTTCTTGGAGGAAAAAGGGGAAAAGTATGGTAGTTTCAAGAAACTAAAAGTTAGTTTAGCCACTGGATCACCCTGTGTCTTTGATCATGTATGCCTGTATGCCTCTGAGGCCCCAGACTATGGCCTTATCAGCCTTCTACACAGCTACTCTCTGCTCTGCCATTTATAGACTGAGTGACAGAGATGAAGAAAGTGCTACCCTTCCCTCAGGGTGTATATTAGTTTGTGTCATTGCTTGTATAATTCAGATGATATCGCCCTAATAGGACAAACAATTCAAAAGGATTAAAACTTCCATCACTGGCAGAAAGTACACCTCAGAATGACAAAAAGCTTGTTTGCAGCTCCAACTACCTATGGTGTCTTAGTGTCTGAATCCTCCTTAGAATCCAGGTTGGTTTCCCTGTCAGGGTTCTCAGAGTGACCACCTGCAAAGCCTGAGCTAAAACCTATGAGATCAGCCTAATCCCTTCAGCTTGCTCATGCAGGCTTTTTTGCATTAGGCCTCTGACAAACTAACTGGGGGAAAAAGGCTGTGAGGGCATGCACAGAGCTGTTCACAACAGCAGCTGTAAGGCTCTTAAGTACTTGATTATCCTGGAGAAAAGGTTTTGGCTAAGGAGGAGAAAGACATTCAGCCTCAGAGCCATACAGCAACAAGGAGTGGTCTCCTCTCAGCAGCCCAGACAAAGTTCCCTATCTGGAAGGATGGATCAACATATCAAGGCACCAAGGTGATGGGGTTGCTGGGGGTCCTGTGTGAGTTGAAGGAGCTTTTCCCTGTTATGTCAGACTGAACAGCAGAAGATACTGCTGGCCTGAGTACTAAGGAAATAGGACTGAGAAGCTGCAGAGACCTGCTCTTTAAAACATCCCCAAAAAAGGATCTCTCATGGATCCTTCAGTATTTTTACACAAGTAAGCCCCTGCGCAAACATACCCAGTTTCAGGAAACAATACTTCACCAAGACTTAGTATTCCTAGAAGTGCCGGGGCACAGAACTGGTTGTAGCCTCTGAGGTAGCTGCTCCTCCTGTGAACTTAAACATGATGATGAGGACAGGGTTGCAGGCTGCCATCTCCATACCCTAGCAGACTGCAGCAGCAAAAGTATTATGATTGAAAAATGGTTCCAGCTCTTTCACCTCAGGCAAGTACTTGATGGCCTGCTATGAGAAGTCCCTTTTTTGTTTGCTTCTTGTGTTCATATAGCTTGTCACGTGGATCTGTGCTAGCCTCTGCTAGCCCAGGCACTGTAAAACACCTTTCTTAGGGTTGTGGTGTACTGTGTGCAGTATGCAGTACACACAAATGTTGAGTCTTCCAAACCTTAGTATCCACTGTTAGTGTTGAAAGTTCCTTGTGGGGCTTGATAAAATGTGACTTTGCCACATGTTTTCCAAATGTATTTCTCAGCGTGTTTCAGGTGTAGGAGGCTCTGGCTGTATTTCCACTGGCAGGGAAGCTTCCCGTCGGCATTTATACTAACACAGCTGGGCTGGGGAGGTGCCAGTAAGAAATGCTCCATAAAGCTCAGCACAGGCACTAAATGGAACATGGTTTCTTTAATGGTGAAAGAAATGTTTGCTCCAGTTGTGCCACATGCTGAGCTGTGCTGCTGTCAGACCTGTTCTGTCTCCTGATGTGACTATGAAAGGTTAATTGCTCAGGCAACCCAGCTGCACAATAGAGAAATTGCCATTATACCCAAAAAAATGGTCCTGAAAGCTGCCTGGCTACAGACCACTGTGTTCCAAGACCTAAGGCAAAGGTTTTGACCTTAAAATTTTTACTTATGATATACACTTCCATGCCATGCATCATTGGCTGCCAAGTAAATGCTGCATAACATGTTCTCTCCCATTAGTGAGATGAAACTGGGATGTACTAATTAGGCAAATAGTATATTTGCCAAAGAAAGCTGGACCAAAATGGAAAAAAAAATACAAAAGAAGAGCAAGCAAGTAAGAAGTTAAAATACAGAGTCGATACTAAAGTTCAGCAAGAGGTGTTGAGGGGAAGGCAGTTGGACTAGTTTTGTCTCTGGTCAAGTTTCTGTGAACTCTGGAGACAACGAGCAGAGAACCACTGAAATTCAGATTCACAAAACAAAATAAAAACATTCTGGATTTTCCTTTTCCTAAATCTCTTATGAGGTATTTTCTAAACTCTGTTTGTTTGACCTACTAGAGGATTCTTGGTGTGCATTGAGGTTTCAGGGCAAGACTTATTTCTTGGCATTCAGGGCCTTTCTCCAGCTGTAGAGTTGAAACTTGTGCAGCTGCATTGAACTGCACTACTTAATGTCTGAAATGTGTTTTGAGAACTTGGGGAAGTCCAAGACTGTTGATGAATACAACCAAAGAGCGATTTGTTCACACCTAAGAAATTGCACACAGTTGTGGTTTGCGGGGACAGCAGAGCACTCACAAATCAATGCTGTCATTGGAACACGGTCCCTGTGCATGTCTGTGAAGCCTAAACAAAGGCTTTCTACATTCTACTTTCTCCCATCTGTGCATTTTGCATTAGCAAGGAGCTAAATATGGCAATATCATCCCCCTTAGCCATCAGCTGGTTCAACAAGTGGATGCAAGCAGTCCGTGCCAGTATGTAACTAGCAATAGTGTATGGAGATATACATAGGACCAGTATGGAAGCACAACTTTTCCCATCTCTTCAGCAAAGCAACTGTTTGATTTCTATCACAGAGCCCCCAGCAGCCCATGAGAGACGGGGTTGGCATGTGTGGCTCAGAAGATTTCCCTGAAGTGGCAAGTGACACTATTGGATGTACCTACCAGCAATTCAAGTGATATGATCAGGGGCACATCTTTGCAAAATTTAACTGCCTGGAAGCATAAGGAGTGAATACTCACACTGACGTCTTCCAGAAACAGAGCCATCTGTATGATTTCTTCTGTTGCCACTGATCAGTTATTCCCAGAGGAAAATGAGAGATTGAACAACTGGCTTCTTTCAGAAGGAGCAGGCTTTTTTCTTCAGTTTTTCTAGTAGGAAATCATTTCTGGGTTTTTTCCTGAAAAGAAACTTCTGCAAGTTGATATCTAATTGAAGCCTCTGCCCCCTGAAGCAAAATTTAAGCTTGCTTCTTTGAACAACTTTTTCTTCTTTATCTTGTCCATTCTGGAGCTGAATGCTGTTAGAGGATCATCAGACACCATATTGTAACTGCTTGTTGCCTCTTGTGTTTTCCAGAGAGTACCAGCAAGATACCAGTATCAACAGAAGTGACAAAAACTTCTTCACGTAAGTTGCATTAATGGAGTCTTTCTGTCTCTTTTTTTTTCATTTCTTCTTGGAATTGCTTCTACAGCTCTGAAACAGCTCCTGCTTAGCAGAGAGCAATTCACGTACATCCAGCAGCTTCATTTCTGCATATCACCTTGCATACTTGAACTACTTCAGGGACCAAGAAATGAATGAAGAATAATTAAGCATACTTTCTACTATCCTGGGGCTGTATTGAAGAAGCTGACTTGGCCTACAGTTGTCAGGCTGCAGCAGCCCAATTGAAGAAGTATTTGTGTTGTTAGGAACTATGTTTTAAAAAAGCTCTTACTTCCTTCTCCTGTAAATCCTAGAAGCTGCTTATGAGTTTGCTGAGTGTATAGGTATATTGATGTGTCTTCAGGAAAGTCTATTGCCTAGACTGCTCTGTTCCTCAGGGCTCCGCGAACAATTCCTGACAGCTCTGCAGGGTCAGTGAGTGTAGACAGATAATTTTCAGTAATTTAACCACTTTTGAAGCTGCCTTGACCTACTAGGAGTCGTCTCCAGGTGGTTTCCTTTCAGGCTGATGGAATTTGCTTTCAGCATCCTTCCTGCAGTTACAGATTGCGTACTTCCAGAGTGACTCCTGAAAGTGACCCCAATGAGAAGCTGCTTTCATTATTTAACTGTTAAGAGTTACTTTACATATGGCCACAATACAAGCACTTGTCTCTACTGATGTCATTGGCTGAGCAGTGTATAAGTGAAGCAACCCAAGGATTTACAAGATGCACATACCCTCTTTGGCAAGGAGGCTGGGGTCCTGCTAGGTTTTTTGGGAAAGCTATGTCTGGCAGGGATGGGTTTTAGTGTGAAATGACAGTGTTTGTAGGCTAGATCAAGGAAAACAGTGTGATTGCCAGATTTTGCATTTAGCATGCCTGCAGCCTTTCCTTTGATGCATCTGTGTGTGTGGCGACCTACTTCTGAAATCTTGGCATTGCTGCCTGACAGAAGAGACATTGGATGTGCCCATATTCTTTCATGTTCTCAGTGGGGCCTGTCACTGATGCTTCACTGGGAATATATGAGACCACATAGCTAATAGCAAGCGTCCTGTAACCATTGGAACCATTTTTGTTCAAAGAAGGTGACACGCTGGTCACTGACTCCACTGGGCTTGCCTTTCCTTCTCCCTTGTGCAGCAAGAATGTAGTCCCTGCACTTTGCTGCCTTCTTTCCCATGGATTAAAGTTCTTGTTCTTGAGTGGTCTCTTCCCCTGCTTATGTCCCTTCAAGTGCCTACTGTTAGAATACTGTCCTCCGCTTTACTGCTATTGTGCCACTGAAGAGTAGGAAGCTGGGACGCTCAAAAAGCTGGCCGCATTCCTGATGAATCTCTGCACTGGCAGATTTCATGCCAAGCAACACATCACGATATTGTCCTCCAAAAAGCAGTATGTTTAGTGGCTGCTTGTTGAGGTCTCCACATGAAGCTCTGAGGAGGTCTTTGGTACATAGCTGGAGCAGAGACCAGCTTAGTCCCAAACAGCCAGATGCTGTTTTTCCTACTGTTCTGTCCCCACTCTGGGTCCAGACCATGTCTTTCGCTAACACTTTGTGAGTTTTCTGGTGACCAGTAGTGCCTGGGTTTTGGGCACTGCTGATTTATTTTTTTTTTCCTGGGACTTTCAAATGAAAATAATTAATTAGTGTGCTGTTTCTTTACTTGAATATAGACTGTTGTGAAAAGCTGGTGTTCAAATCACCAGGATCTAGGTCTCTTGAAGAATTGCTATGGTTACTTTTTGGTAATAGGAGGACTTTACAGAGCAGTATTAGTTTTTAAGAGTGGGTTTTTTCTGCCTAAAACCAGGCTTTGTTAGGGAACAGAGTCGTATTTTCTTTGCTACATGACAGAGAGATTACATGACGGAGAGATGACATGACTCTGTTTCACTACAGAGCATGCAGTACGCCTGACCTGCTCCCTAAAATTCAGACTGGCTGTTAGCCACCTGTACTTCACACTGGCACATCATGCTGTCACCTTAGGCAAAATATTCTCTGTTCAAATTTTTCCTTTCACCTGATAATATTTCTCAAGCTTTCTCTTGAATTCCTTGAATTCTTTATTCATGCATGACACCATGTATGATTTGCTAGATAGTGAAAGCCCATGAAGTCACCCAAACACGTGGCCCTTTAATTGCTGTGTGGTTCAGATTCCTATAGTTCAGGAGGTTCAGACCTAACTTCAGGCTACCTGCTTTTTCTATAAACTTTTCTGAGTGCTTCCTTTGTGTGATTTGTGTTGAGGCCCATTTCCTTCCACTGTCCTACAAGATTATTTACCACTCTTTTTCCTTTCTTTGTAACCACTTTGGGGCTGGTGCTATGTCCCATTTTGGTCTGGAATGCATTCTGCTTTCCCTTCCATCTACAGCTCTCTGCAGAGGTGGTGACACTCACGGTCTCTCCTTCCTTTCAAGCCAGAGAAGTCTTTAACTGTGGTTGTGATAGACTGAAATTCCTTACTGTTCAGTTGGAGTTATGTGAGAAGAAGATAAGAAGCTAGTGTTTCCTGGGCCAGCATGTGGAGCTTCAAGACCTACTGCTTTACACTTTCTCCTGATGCTGCCAGAAACAGCTGAAAATTTTACTCTGTCTTTGCCAGTTTTCTCACGGCCTTTCCTCCCAGGACTATGGAGCATTTTTGCTATAATTGATTATTCACAGTATGCCTGGGACATGCTGAACCAACTTTGAAGTTCTTCGCTTTCTCAAGCTATCTCATTTTTTTTCTGTGCTCTGCTGGGTTTCTGACTGCTGAGGAAAAAAAATAAAAATAAAAGAAATCTCTACTGGGGAAAGATGTTCAGGCTCCTCCAGTACAGTGGCTGTATTCTTACAACTTTATTGTTAATTCTGTGTGTTGCAGAACCCATGCTTAGGATACAAGCTTCAACAGAAGGAACAAACACTTCCTCCTGTAAGTATATACAAGTTGTTTAAATTATTGCTGGCAAGACCCTCAAGTATATTTCTCCCTACCTAGCTCAGAAAAAAAAAGTGCATTAAGAGATTAGGAGTGACTGGGTGGGATTTCTGAACTATAGGTGCAATTGTTATTTGTTATACATTATTAAAACTCTCAGGGACATGCTTTTTTGTACATTGAAACTCAAACACCTTCCTTCAGAAAGGTCAAAGGTAGGCTTGGCAGAGCACAGGAGGAAGAAACTACACCAGTGTTTCGTACTTGGAATTCCCTTCCCTGCCCTCCCCAGACAATGAATTGCTTCAAACACTGTTTCCTCTGCCTCCAACAGCCCCTGGCCCTAGGGTAGCTGGAGCACCCTCAGGTCCAGCCATCCTCACCTGGGTGCATTTCCCTTCATCTGCGTGGCAGCTGGTGCTTGTTAGAGTTCCTTGCACTCTTTCTTCTGTTCTTCCCACCCTTTGGGAAGAAGATGAGGAAAGTGAGGACATCATTTTATGTGTCTTCCCTCAGCTGGAACAGAGAGTCAGAAATGGTTCTTTCCTAGTAAAAAGAGATTGTCTCTCAGCTTATCTCAGGAGCACACTGGGAACTGCAGGGGGACCAGTGGGGAAAGTGACTCTTTCCTTCCTCAGTGATGATGCGTCCCAGGGAAGCATGCTTTACAGCCATAATCCTATGCAATTTTACCCTCAAGAACCATTAGGAGGAGCCTTCCAGTTCTTTACTAGAACCAAATCTACCTCTATCAGCCTGGTTTTGAGCAGTCTGGAAGGCCGCTTCACACAATCAAAGTCAGTGGGGTTGTAGGAGGCAGGGTATTAATCTTACCCTAAAGCAGTAAGTGTTGCCAGCTACTAAGAATAGGATGGCAGGTGAGGCAGACCAGTGGTCTGATCCACCCTGACAGTTCCAGGGCTACTATAAAATGTGCTTGATAGTAAACTCTACATGAATGCCCTTACCTCACATCTAATAGCTACTGTAGCAGCACCAGGAGGAAAGGTCAAAGGTGTATCTCTGGATCTTTCTAGATTTTCTTCCCAGCTGCTAGTCTGATCATTTTTAAGTGGGTGTTGGAAGAATTAGAGAAATATAATTGGTTATTAAAAAGGCTTTCTGCCAGCAAGGTGAGAAGAGTTGGATTTTGGCCTCCTTTTCCCCTTGATGCCTAGCAGCAGAGTAGGCAGGAATAATTTCTGGAGCAATTTAAAACAGTAAATCCTCTCTGCTGTGTTCTCAGAAGCATTAATGTATACTGGAGTTAGTACCATTCAAGTCCCTAAAATAAGCAGTGGAGAAGAGAGGGCAATATTGGATATTGCTGCCTATGCTGGGTAGGAAAAGTAGGAGGGAGCCAAGGTTTATTGCTAACAGATGTGAATGTCTACTCACGCTACAGAGTGCTAAGGGAGTTGACCATGTACTTATTTTAAAGTTCCTTAGGGATTTTCTTTTCTGAATTTCTGTGGGACATGTCCATTTCACACTTGTCACTGTCAATCTTGTAGCAGCCACAGGAGATAAAATAAACTGTGTCCGTCCACTTCTCAGACAATAGCAGATGTTTAGACAACATGCCAGCACTGTCACTGTTGGCCAGAGGCTGGGAAAGACCTGAAAACAGCAGAGTGATTCAGTAGGTTCTCTTCCCTAGGGCGTTCACAAGAGAAGAGACATGTCATTCTTTGCTTCTTTTGGAGTTTCAGTGATAGATACTCTAAGAGGAAGAAGTTTAGAAAAAAATCCCACCTCTGTAAGACCCTCCACAACTGACATCCCAAACCTGAAGATCCTTTTTATATGCACATATTGCTACACTCCTCACAATCAAGTCTACTTTAAGAGTGTGGACTTCCATCTTAAATAAAGGAGTAGGAACAGCCATTAGGCATTCTGAGTATCACATAAAGGACTGGTGATCTGATTGAGGGGTCAGTAATCCAAGGGGCCAAGGGGAAGGGAGAGAGGAAGGCAAGGAAGGAAGGAAGGCAAGGCAGGCA
>VWYO01009031.1:256918-273464 GCA_013400275.1 Rhadina sibilatrix
GGAAGGAAGGAAGGAAGGAAGGAAGGAAGGAAGGAAATCCATGCTTTAGTGTTCTGTTTCAGTGTGCGACTTTTTGACACTGATTGTTAATGCTACACCTAACTGGTAGAAATACTTCCCACCCTCTCTTCCACCCTAGTCCAAGGATTAACATATATATATTATATCCAATATATATTTATTTTGTACTGTGTAATCACAGAATCACAGAATTTGGGGTTGGAAGGGATCTTAAAGACTATCTGGTTCCAACACCTTTGCCATGGAGAGGGACACCTTCCACAAGACCAGGTTGCTCCAAGCCCCATCTAGCCTGGCCTGGAACCCTGCCACTCTCTGGGCAACCCGTGCCACTGCGTCACCACTCTCACAGTAAAGAACTTCTTCCTAATATCTAATCTAAACCTACTCTCATCCAGTTTAAAGCCATTTTCCTTGTCTTATCACTATATTACAGCTTTCCTCACGAGGTTACAACTTTTCCTTCACAGTGGAGCTCTCTGTGATAGCTTTTTTCTTGCTGAAAGAAGTGAACAAACCAACAGCAACTGGAGTCCTGTGTATTCTCACTACCAAGGACTGCAGAGGCCTATCTTAATCACATTACAAAATTTAGGGATGGAAGATATTTTTCTACCCCTTGTTTCCCAGAACTGTCATACTCTAAAACAAGTTCCTTATGACCTTATTTTATGACTTTTCTTCTTTTCAGAGGCTGGAATGGAAAAACTAAATGTGAGACCTCACTGTAATGCCCTGTTATTAAGGGTTCCGTCAACTCTGTATTCCAGACTAGAGAAGGAGAATGTGGTGGTCTTTTTGTTCTCATGGGACTTGTTAAAGGGATCTTGGCTTCTCACCCCAATAGCATACATATGGCAGTTTTCCTTTTCCTTAAGAAATTGGTCCCAAAAGTTACATTCCTGTTTGTAAGTTACAACATACATGGAAAGAAAGTCAAAAGCAATCAGGTTTCCTAGGCTAAAATCATCAGCACTGCACACAGGCTTCTGGTGCCTCTGGTGGAGGTACTATGCAGGCACATTTGTATGGTGCAAGAGAGGAAAAAGGAATTGATGGGATGCAGGCTGTTTAAAATTACCACAGTTCCTGTTGTGTTGTGTGGGAACCACGAACAGCACAGTATGGATGTACTGACCGGGAGCAGTTCTACACTTAAGCTTAGTGTTTCTATGGACAACATCAGTATGGAAACCCATGCTCTGAGAGCCATCCTGGATCAAAAGCTGAGCATTTACAGCAGTAGAAAAGGGGGAAATTGCAGAGACGGAACCTATGGGAATATGTGTCGAACAGAAGTATTTGCTTAGCTGCACTTTGGAGTGTTAACCCTCACACTTGTTTGTGCTGCCTACTAAGGGCTTCTCCATGAAATGTCTGTGGAGGCAGTTCCCTCAGCAAAGAGCTAGGGCATGGCATGTAGTCTGCATGTTTCAGATGTGATTGTCTTACGTGGGGGCAGTCAGTTCAGATTTGTCTGTTTGGGCAAGATGGTGTGCTGGCATCATCCTTCCATCACTTGGAACATATTCTCTGCAGCATGCTGCCTCCTGTCCTCTTTCTAGCAGGCTGATGTGATGTCCAGCTGGAGGCAAGAATATGAGTAAAGAACAGGTAGGAGGCTGATCCCACCTTGCCTGTGGCTTCTTTTTCAGAGGAATACAGAATGTGTTAGTTCAGCTTTTTCATGGAGAGAAAGACCCATTGCTGATTGTCTGCCTCATAGATTACTTTAAACTCGTTCTCCCACAGACATTCTTGTTGGCCTCTAAAACCTGAACAGAAATTTTAAAAAGAAACATTAACTGGGCAAGAAATGTGCCAGTTTGGATTGCTCATCTTTCCTCTCTGGAGTTAATAACTTACAGGCTCCAGGCCTGGCACAGCAAGGCACTTCCCTAACACTTCATCTTCTTGTCATGCAGTAGGAGATTCCAACATGTATATTAAATTATGACCAGATACAGTACATAGAAAGGAAGTTTGCAAAGACTTTTTGCCTGTTACCTTTTTTTAAGTACAGTACTGAACTGCTTTGATAAAAACAGTCGATGCTGAACAATAAAACCTTCTGTGGCATGTTGTTAGGGTCATTGGTTTACAAAGTTTTTTAACAGAAACATTTTTGCATATGCAAAGCCAGCAGCCTGGCAAATGAATCATCTGTGTTATAAAACCTTAAAAAGCAAGTTAAGTTATTGTTAAATTCTGCTTTCCTTCATCTCCTAAAGTGAACCCAGTTCTTCCCCCTATAGTTGACAGAAGTCTGTTTTCAAAAAATCATGAATTTTCTAAAACTCATACAAATATTAATCAGGGCTTCTGGAAGACAGAGTGCTTGGGCCCCAAATGATATAATTTTTAGGTGACTTTTTCTTGTGTCTTAAGAATATGCAAACCTGAAAAGACCTTCTAATTTTGTTGGTATATCAAGCAATTTTTAAAGGGTAATCTTGATCTGTATCAAGTCCTCACACCATTTAAGTTGTCCTGCTATCCGATTTTTGGAGGTTTGTTTTGATTTCTTTTATTTTTTTAATGGTGCTCATGCACAGATACCTACCTACCAACAAGAGTGCACTTGTCTTTGATGTGTGGCAAAAGCTTGTGGAATCAAGGAAAGACAGATGGAAAGGCTTCCCTACTTACTGAGGCCCGTGTGAATTGCAATTTCCTTAAGATACAGAATGACCTGATGAGTAGGTATCTTGCACTGTAGTGAGATGTAGTATATATATTTTTCTGCATTAATTCAGTTTATTCTGTTTTGCTTGGTTTTGTTTTATTCTGAGTTTGACAGATGTTGATTTCTAATATTCCCTCTACAACAGAGAGACAAAGATAATATGGTTGGCAGTGCTGCTGCACAGTTTAAGGATCAGAAAAAAATTGGGGATAATGCCTAACCACTGAACGTGTGTTCACCTTCTTTTATCTCTAAAAATCTTTGCTGCTTTGTCAGACAATTTAAATACAGTGGTAGCACATCAGAAACTTCTGAAATGCAGCTGTTTTGGGGCAAAAAACCAGATTTTTTTTTTTTTTTTTTTTTTTTATGAGATAGTAAGAAACTGTCTACAGTTACTTGAGGCAGGATGGGAAGAGGAGAATACTGTAACCAGTTTATAAAACTGAAGGAACTCAGGTGTGGAAGGCAATTGCTTAGGTTGCACTTATGCTATCACAGGAGTCCTAACTCCTGCTCTTGTAAAAAACTAGTCTATCTTCAGCTGTCAGAATTTAATTCAGCTGTGCCACAGATTAAGGGGCTACTTCTCCAGAAAAGCCATACACTTCATGCCCTGGTGGGACAGTGGGTCAAAGGAAAACATGATACCACCTCATACGTTTTGTTTTATCATTTCAATCGCTTTATTTCTCTGAAAAGTTGTCTCTGGAGAGAATGCTTTGTTTTGTTCTAAGGATACAGTGAATGACTAAGGGAGGGGTCAGATTACTAGTTCTTGTTTAATGTAAATGAGTTTAAAACTCCTAGTTAGTGAAATCGTAATGAACGAGCAGTAGTGAAGAGGTGTCAGTCCTTTGTTGTAACCTGCCACAGTGTGCGGTTATGTTCCAGTTTCATTCTTCATGGTGGGCACCAGTGACAGTGTCCAATTCAGTGGTAACTTCAGTACTTTCATGATTTTATCTGGCATAACAAACCCATAGTTATAGTTTCCCATAGTTATATTTCACAGATAAGGCCAACTCATGGAAATAGGTAACATCTCCCAGAGACACGTCTTTCAATCTTTTGTATGACTCTCAGTCTAAAGATTGTGCGATAATGAATGCCTTCTCCCGAGCCACTTAATCTTGCAGGGTTTTCTGTAGTTGCATTCTTGGTCCCCCAGTCTTGCTCTGAAGGAGAGTTTGTGTTGTCACTGAGAACTTCAGCTGGATTAGGCCACTCCACTGGAAAATTCATACACGTCAAACTTCAGAGACAGCATCACTAATGTAAAGTCATTCTCTTCTGTGCTGGGGTTTCTTTTCTTCGTTTTCTTCAAGGAGGTCAGAGAGGTAAAAGGCAATGATGGGTGTAAGCAGTGCTAAAATTGGAAGAAGCTGACATAACGGTCACAAAGGAATAAGTACAACAGTTTGTATGGCTTAAATATAGCTGCCAGACTGGAAGGGTTTTAAGGACATTGGCTTTAGCTAGACGTACATTTGTGCATGTAAGAATAAACCTGTAAGGCTGGCACTTGTCTCAACATTTGTATATAGTGAGGCAATTGTGTTTTATTTATAAATATACTTACATACATAGGTTTATGAAGTGTATATAAGTACCTGTGAAGGCAATGGTTTGTGTCTGTTTATTTCAAGATGTGCTTTCCTGAGGTCATGAACTATACCATAAAAAGGGTTATCAAATATAACAATCTATTTTGGTGGAATACAAGTCACAAAATCTACTTCGCAGATTTTTGTTGTTCATAGTATTTCTCAAGGAATTTCCCAAGCCCACATCACATTGCCTTCAACATGTTAAGGATCCTCTCTTCTCCAAGATCCTAATTCCAGAGACTCCTCCCATCTTTCAGCAGAAGATTTTTAAAGACTGTGTGTGTCCTTAGTGATGGAGTGGGGGAGCCCCTCACACCAAGGTAGCTGTCCAAAAGTCACGTTGTCAGTGGATGCCTCAGCTGGAAAGTGGGGGCTCCATCACTAGCTTTCCTGAAGAACCCTCAGTATGCCTGGACTTTTGTTTCTGAGACCCTGCAAATCATATGGGAATTCGTCTTCAACAGCCTGGTTTCTCTGAGGTTCTTCCCACAAGGTCAAATCATGGCAAATCTTCTTTCCTAAGAGAGCATTCATTTGTGTCTTTCTGACTTCTTCAAACTTTCCTGAAATGACACATGCTGTTTGCCCACCTGAGAGCAAAATAAGTATCCCTCTGATCTGCCAGCAAAGCCTGTGCTGTATGGGAGGACATGAGCTGGTAGCATAGGGGTATGTTGGTATTTTAGTTGTGGTTGTTTGGTCACTATGTCTTCTGAGGAAGTCCGTGGTACTGTCACACTGACAAAAACAGGTACTCAACGACTCCTGTTTCTCCTGGCTGTACTCTTTCTGGGTAGCAGCTGTGATACTGGATACTTTATGATACTGGAACAGCCTTCTCAAAATCTTCCCTCTTCGGAGGCATCAGGGTAGTTTTACTGAGTAAAGATACATGACCAGCAGTCATACCAGTAAGGCAGGGATCTGTGAACAAAGTGGAATATGTCGCCTTGACAGAAACATGCATCTCTTTCGTGTCATTATCCATGCTGAGATCAAGTGTTTTGTAGGAAGACCTAAGGGAGACGAAGAGCTCAGAACAAGTATGGATACTCTCAACCAACAAAAATTATGAGCATGTGCATGGGTACAGAATAATAAAATAGGGTGTTCCCCACTTACCTCTATAGTCCTGATATGCTTTTCATAACTTACCCCTATAGTCCCAATATGATTTCATCTCATCTTCCATCTATTGCCCCCAAATGGTTTACCCTGAGGCATTCTCTTGTATTAACCCCAGAAGAGACTAGCAATGTGCCTATGTGCTTTTCAGAAAACCCTTCTGTCCTCAGAAAGACATGATGACAGCTCACTTTCTTGTTTTTAGAGGTAGAGTTTCTCTTGTTTCATGTTTAGATGGAAAGGTCTAACAGAGATAAAAATCCCAAAGGGAATTTAAGTTACCAAATTGGAGTTACTCTATCAAGCCTGGTGGCTTTCTGGGCTCCTTTTGACAGGGAGGCACACAGAGCAGGCTTTCTCAGATGGTGTATTTTGGGCTTTCTAGTGCACATTCTTCCAGAGGGCATCTTAGGCTGCCTCAGCTGTAAACAGACAACCTGTGGCATAGCAGGGCCCTGGTCCATGAAGGGTTTTTTCAAGTTCATGGACTGGCAGTGGAGGTCATGAAGCAGAAACACAAATTTAATGAAATACAAAGGAGTCAAGAGCCTGGATCCATTGCTTTGTTTTCATGATGAGCTTCAAATTTGGTCAGTTCTGGTCAACCACAGAGGCAGATGGTGATGTCTAGGGAGAGGGAAGAAAGAATAAAACAACAGCAGTTAAAAGATGAACAGAAAAGTAAGCTGTTACTTTTCAGAATAACCTGTAAAGTGTATGGCTTTGAATGTTTCCATTTACTTAAGAAAAAAAACTTGATAAATTACTATTTACTTCTTAAAAAATGTAAGCTGCATCACAGAAATGGTATTTCAAAAGCTATAGGCAGAGTGCTGAACACATAAATGTGAACTTTCCATAGATATATGGCTTTGAAAAGCCATCACTGTGTCCCCTTATTAGCTTCTCCACAAACACAGGGGCACTTTATGGCTGAGACTTCATTTAGGCTACAGTAGTCTCTATCAGGTAAATTAAAAGCATTTTAAATTCTTTCGCATTCCTATCTAGCAGTATTGTAATAGTGCAGTGGCAGTCAAGCTAAACCCTCGGGAAGAAATTACTATCCTATCCTTCATGTCCACATCTCTTCTAAATTGCCTTTTGGTAACCTCTTCTAATTGGATGCAAAATGGGAAAGTTGTATCTCCTGTGACTTTCATTATCAAAATGTTCCCGGAGGTTCTTAATGGTTTCTGCTGTTCTTGACATTCTCCCCCTGTACAGCAAGGAGAAGGAGTCACTGTCATTGCAGCAATTAAAGAGCAGCCTTTTACAGTGTGATCTTCCTTCTAGGTTTCCATCTTCCTAAATATCTAGCAGTAACCAGCTAGTCAGTAACTTTGAGTTCCATCCACCATAGGCAAGTACCACAAAACACCTACTCTTACGTTTTTTGAAAAGAAAGCTGTGCCCTAGGGCAATTGTACTCTGAATGTGGTCTGATGGCTATCAGTATTTTCTTTCCGTGACTATGGATGTATATAAAGGCTCTTGAATTTCCCTCAATATTTTCCTTTCCTGGCTGCCCACTCTTCATTTTAGTCATCTCAGCTTAATTATGGATATACAGAGCTCATAGGCCTTACTGGTAGTTTATATTAATCACTGTATCCAGCTGTCTTGAGATCTTTTGGTAAAGTAATTCTAATTTTTTCCTTCTACAGGGATCTGCTTTTTAGAAAAGAGGAAACTTTTTCTTAGCCTTCCAGTTTCCAAATTTTATCAATTCTGTTGCAAGCTAAAATAGCATGGGGCATTTCTAATTTATGATCATCATAAAGGCTAAACCTAGGGTGCTACATGGAGTGAGGCTGAGGAGCGAATAGAGTGCTGGAGCAGTGTTTGCCCATTTCATCCTTAATATGCTTTCTTTTGTCATTTTGGGCCATGCCAGCTACTGATTTTCAAGACCTCTAAGTACAATAGGAGCTTAGTGCACTGAGACCTTCACCAGGAGGCAGTGTGGGTACCACCCTGCCAGCCCAGCTCCCTTCATTCTGAACAGTTCTCCCATATCATCCCAACAGACATTGCACCCCCAAAGACTCACAGGTGTGAAAGTTCCTGGAGTCTGAGCCTGGACTCCTTTGAGTTTCCTTGGGACTCAGCCTGATGGCAACTTAGATGGAGACGGAGAGGTTCGATCTGTGGTCTGAAAAGTAAATTTAATAATACAAAAATAACAAACAATAAGGCGTCCACTGTATTGGAGCAAACTGGATCGAGGTTCTACAAGGGGCAAAAGGAACAAGGCCAAAGGTGGAGTTTAGGATCAGACAGGGGTACTTATGCACCCTGGTGTGGGTGGGGAGTTAAGGTGTGGTCTGAGGGAGGGGTTCAGTGGGGGACAAGAATTAAAAATTTCTTTCACCAAAATCAACCTATGATAACACAGAGAACTAAGAACTTTCTGGTAACGATTTGCAGAGAGCGTGTCAATCAGCCTTTTGCTTACGGCACTGAAAACAAGGTTTCCAAGGCATTTTTCCATGGTCTTCTTTTTTCCTGGGGAAACTGCCCTCTACACAGGTGTCTTTATCTATGCCCGAGGCAATTAGTCATAAAGCTATAGTAATGCCTTGAAAACACCACTTGGATGTGCTGAGACTCACTCTTCCCACAATTTCCACAAAAACTGGAAGAAGATATGTAAATGATTTTTAATGAAGGGCATAGCCACAGTGAAGTGGTATGTAACGTATATGTAGCCTAGCCATGCTCACCCTTGTACTGTCAGCATGATCTGTCTCCTTTCCTGCTGAGCAATGTTGGAACATCTGAGTGGTCAGGCTGCCTATCCCACACCAGCCTTCCCAATGACTCTATTTGTGGGGAAAAAGCAACTGGCATTACACCTCAGGCCTCCCAGCTTTAGCAGCCATGGTCACTGCTCGTGTGAGATTAACACCTACTGGACTACAGTCCAAGCCAACAGAGGAAACAACTCTTTTCCCAGCCCTGTGCATTTGGCTCTTTCATTTGTCCATTTGTTTCTGTTTCATTTATTCAACACAGAAAAGCTCCTTGCTCCAGAGCTTTAAATGTTCAGAGTTTATGTTGAATAAGAAAGGATTTGACTGGGCATGGCTTTACAACCTGAAGTTTTACCAATACCATGTGCCATTGAGGTTATCTAAAAGTTTACCATTTATACATGGTAATAGCCCTTCAAGAATTTAATACAGTGATTGTTTTTCTGAGGTTTATAAAGTGGGATCTGACCTCTATTACTGATATCTTTCTGGTAATAGTCACAGTGATCCAAAACATGACTTCTAATAACACAGTCAAGTGTCTGGCAGGTATTTAGATGAGCTTTAGAAAATGGTAGCATAGTTGATGAGCAGTATTTGTGGAATGGTTGGTTTCTAAAAGAAAAGGATAAGCCATACTCCAGGGAAGAAATATTAGGGTGTTTTTTTCAGTAATACGTATTTTGCAGGCATATACCCAGCTGTGAAAGCTGCAGCTACCTGCACTGTAGAAAGCTACTCGTTTGATCTGCTGGTGCCATTTTTGGCACAAACTACCGGTGGCAGAAAGTTTTTTCTAGTCTGTTCGAGTTAGAAGTGAGTAACCACATGTGATGCTTTTATTTGTTTGAAATGTCTAGGTTCTTATATATATAGTAACTGAGAATGTTCTTTCAGTTGTAGCTAAAATTCTGTTGTAAGCTTTCAAACATTGACATTCAGTGCCATGGGGCATTAGTTCAACAGTTTAGTTATTGTTCTGAGAGAACAGTAGCTTTAAATGTTTGGTGCTTTTGCCTGATTCAATGCCACCCCTCTGCCGCCTTTTTCCATTCTAAGAAAGTCCAAAACTTGCACTGATTGTTTTGAGTTCCTTAATGTTTTGTGTTATTTAAAACAATACAAACATGGAGTGATTACATAGGGCAAATGGTGAAATAGGATTGGAGTCTAATCTTGCACTGTACTTTTTTTACTGTTAGTATGCCTTCTATTATTTTGTTATTTCCCTGGAATATCTCTTTCCTTCTTTTTCCCACTGGGGAAATATTTGGTTTAAAACAAGCTGGAGGCTATGCATAGTTCTTGAATATTTTAATGATCTACACAAAACCCATTAGCTGACACAGTGGCAACTAATACTTGACAGACAGTAAGATAACAGTTGTCTCAGAGACTGTGAGAGGCCAGAAGAATCTTAAACACTAATCTTGCAGGAAGGATGAAGAGCTGCCTTGAGCAGTGATGCAGCTCATTCAAATGCATGTCGATCTGTCTTGATGAAGAACTGGTGCTTCAGATCCCTGGTGTAATGAGCTCTGAATCAGATGCTGTTCTTGGCTACTAGGCAAGCTGCATCTGCAGAGTACATCCTTGTAACTCGTTTAAATATTTCTCACTTTGGAGGGAGCGGGTTAAGACAGATCCAGGGAAGGAATGCTGTGAACATAGATTCTGTATCTTTTTTGGTGGACTGGTAGTCATGCCAGCATAGCTGTGATCGCTGGGAGTGGCAGATCAATCCCTAGCATCATGGGAGGTAACACAAGTCTGAAATCCTCTCCATGTGTGATCAGCCAGTCCAGGCACCGGTGAAATTCCTTCCTGGAGGCAGGAAAGAGGAAATTAGACAGGGGTTAGTGACTGTTTACCTTAACCTGTCCAATTCTACATTTCTGTCAGATGGAGGGGATTCTGTGTCTTACCTACAATGTCTGTATCCTTCTTCAAGTATGTAAGTGAACTCTCATGTTGGCAGCAGCACCTGACTGAATTACACTTCCAAGATCAAGAGCTAAATACCAGCACCCTACTAATTCTTCCAGTCAAATAGACACCTGAGCTAATGTACTGTTGTACTTACTGCTTGAGTTAGATGTAGAAAATATGCAGTAAAAATGTAGATAATTGGATGTGGATTGCATTTGCAATTATATGTTCACAGGATAATATGCATATATCAGACACCTAATATTCACCCCAACGAGAGCACAGTTATAGGCAGGCTGAGCAAATGGAGCTTTAGTTTAAATATGCAAATAAATTTCATACACACATGGACACTATTAGCAGATGGTCAGTAAGGAAGGCTGTGTACAGGGGAGGGAGTGTTTCCTTTTAATTTGATAAGAATCTGTTCCTGTGGATGTTGTTTCATCCTGAGGAATAGCTTTTATTATCTGTAAATATCTTGTAAAATATGAGATTGCCATTCACAGCAACCCAAGAGCATCATGTATGAAGTAGTGGATGAAGGATTTTCTCTGGGTGGAGAAAAAAAAAAGTCAGAAAGAGAGAGTCAAGTATTTTTACTCTCATCAAATTTTCAGAACACAATATGGCATGAGTAACTCTAGTAGAAACACATTAGCCAGAGCTGATGATTCACACATGATTGCTGGAAATTTTAAGATTCCTTAAGGAAGAAAAAATCCTTGAAAAAGGCCTTTAAGAAGAAATGGGCATCAGCTAACTTTGAAATGGGAGGCAAGCAGAGAATTGGTTATCACTTCTTTAGACCTGCTTACTCTAGAGTTCATCTGCTGTATCCTAGTTTTGGAGGGGTGGTGGATCACAGGAAAAAATAGTATAAGCAGAAAGGAAAGGAAAGCATAGTAGTATGAGCTGGAATTTCTGCTTAGCCTCTGTCGCAGTCAGATCTCCCCACTCACTTCTTAGACAACCATATTCTTGGCATTTCCCCTTTTATTATCTCAGGAAATTGTCAATGTGTCAAAGTACATTACAGCATTTGTGAGCAACACTGAATAATAAAGGTCCTGTGAGTTTTTAAAGAGCACTGCATGCTTTTCTGATCTTTGAGGACTCTTTCTTCTCAGTCCAAGTCAGGATCATGTCTTGACCTTAAGTAGCTCTGCAGAAAATAGTTGTTTCAAATAATTTTGAGCACAATCTCTGCACACAATGCCAACTGTCAAAACTGAAATACCTTGAATGAACAAAAGTCCCACTTGTCAACCAGTCAAACTGACCACAGGTGAAGCAGTCATGGTGCTCTGCCTCCTCTCCCTGGCCAAAGAAGGAAAGGGTAGCTGACCTGTTCTGGAAAGCAGCATTTGATGCTGAGCAGAATTTCTGCCACCAGCCCATGCTCATAGATGGTGGGGAAGCAGAACAGCCAGAGACATACATCAGCAGGCTGGCTGGCCAGCCCCAGTGTCCACCAAGCCCTGTGTTCTTGTCTCAGGCACAGGTAGCAAGCAACTGTTGCCTCAGGCACTTGAGGGAAGACGCAACAAAAAGATGATGCCTTTGTTAAATGAATTTTCTCCTACAGTATGACCATGAGAGGGAACTCAACCTTTCTGACTCCTTTTTTTCTCTAGTTAGATTTATGAGGAGTCTTGTCTCTTCTATAAGAGACAAGATTTTGTTTGTATTACTTTCTGTAACCTTGTTTGGTCTCTCCAGTTTATGTGTCAGTACTTTACTGATTGATTACTGTCCCCTATCTGTGGGTGAGACCCAGGTGGAAAAAGAGTCGTTGTGGAAAACTGTGGACTTGTTTCATTAGCTTGAGTTATATGTAGAAAATATGCAGCAAATATCGTCCTTGCCCTCCTGTGCTTAATTATTGACATATATGTTACAGCATGGGGTTTACTAACCTGTGCATAAGAAGCATTTGGTTCTGTTAGTGCAGGAATGTTCCTATTTTCCATACAACTATCAAATCTTTTCTCAAAATTTCCCCAAGAACTCTGCTTGAATAGAGCCTAAACAAGTAAGTGCAGATAATTTTTTGTTTTGTGTATCTACCTGGAAAAAAAGAAATATTCCCCATACAGGAAAATCTGGTTGCAGAGAACTGTATAATCACCTGACAGGCTGCAGAGGCATAATTTGGCCATCTCATCACAGTCCACAAAAGTTCTTCTCTTAGGTCAAGAGATAGAAGGGTGTGCTCTACTGTGAGAAATCACTCCCTTCACTACCCTGGTGATGTAAGCTCATAAACTGGGAAGCCTTGGGGGTCTCATTTTGCAGTCCATTTGAAGTGCTGAGAAATATCCCTGTGTCTTTTCAAGGCTTCTAACTAGTCTTAAGTCTGGCCACAGCTTGACCTGATCATGGTTTATTTGTCCCAGAGCAGATATAATTAGTATGTATCACCCACAATTAATATGTGGGTGAATATACAAGGAAAACAATGTCTTCAGCAGGGAATTAGCACAAGGCTTCTGTCACTGACACTCGCCTTTGCCCTGTCATTTCACCCACTGTGATTAGATATTCATCAAATATGTCTGGAGAATTTGCATGCTTAGCCTGCTTTGGAAAGAGGGGATTGTCTAGCTGTGAAAGGAGATTATGCAGCAATTTCCTCCTCAGCACAGCAAGACAATGAACCTGACTCTTCATTATAGAGGAAGGATGAGTAAGAATGGTTGCATTTCCTGTGCAGCAAGAGTAACATGAGCCCTGCTCCAGATTCCTTTGGGAATTTCCATGATCATGTCAATTTCAGACACAATGTTACTATGAGAAAATGTAGATGTTTAAATAGGAATGTTTGTGAGGAAGGGGAAAGGGATCAATTCACTAAACAATGTGTTTGATCTCAGCTAGAAAGACAGCTCTACAAAAGAAGACAGGCTCAAAATTAGTTACTCGAGTTTTATAACTCATGCATTAATTACTGACAGCAGCAATGTACTTTCAGATGGCCCTAGCTTTTATTAAATATTCACACATTCTCTCACCACTTATAAAAATATTTCCCTCCACTTACAAAAATATTTTGCTGTGTTTTCATTATGTGAAAGGCTGTAAGGAAGTCTTACAGTTACTTGCATATTTGCTAAATAAATGGAGAGAGGTCCCACAAAGCATCTGCCTTTCTCCTGCATTTTCTCACTCATGCTCAGGGTAAACACAACTGGTGCTGCTGGTCAGGCATCAGTCTTTCTTTCCCAGAGTCTTTAACAGGTATGCAATCCTGCTTAGATTTTTTTCTAACTTGAGGGAGGTTGTACATCTGCAAATGCAAAAAAATACATCACAGGGACAACAGTCACAAGGACATATTCTTCTACTCAAAACAGACTGTCTAGTAGTTGGATATTAACAAGACACTGGTCAGAGGAAAAACTCCCAAGCAGCCTTAAGCACATGCCTTAAGACTAGCATGAATGTGTATTGCAGGCTGGGAATCCCAGACCAACAGTAGGCTCCCGATGGACCAACCCATGAATTCTGAAATGCATGTGCAGAAACCCCAGAGGGTGCCCAAAAAGACTTCAGATGCCTCAAAACTAAAATTATTTCTTACAAGGATTAGTCCAAACAATTGCCAAAGGTTGCTCCATGATGATGTGCTGAGTGGGAAGCCAGGCAGACAGCCAGCATGCTGCAGATTATTAAGATGGAGCATGGGAAGTTTTCTCCATGTCTGTCCATCTCCTAGATCCTGCCACTGAGAAACTTCCTCAAAGTTGTAAAGGGGTGTGGGGGAGCACATTAAACAGCAATCATCTAAATGCACCTACTGTTTTTCTGTGAGAGTGTTCACCATGTCTCTTTTCTGTTCATAAAGTCATCAAAAAAAGCTTCAGTGACATTCACCTCTCTGATGTAAAAAATGTATCATTATTTCCTTCAAAGTTGGAGACTTCCTTCAGCAAGAGGAACATGGAAGTTCTTTCTTAAACAGTCTATAGTGCCAGTGTTGAAAGTATGCTTTCAGGAGAGAAAGACTACTCCCAAGGGAGTCATGATAGGTTATTTTAAAATAAGCAAAAGCTTCTATTAACACCTTGAGTGAAGTGTATGATGGCAAAAGGATCTGAGTAGGATCCTGGTTCATCCAGAACCCTCTAGGGTAAGGAATGGAGGAGAGACACGTACAGATGCAGGTGTGAGAAGGCAAATGAAAATGCCCAAGGCCACATGGCTGGATCTGCCTGTTTACCTAGTTAGGTCCATTTTAAGTGTCTTGAGTGCAANTTTAACTGGCTTCTTTTTTTTTTTTCTCCCTCCCTCATAAAGGAAATGCAGTGACTGCACATGCCTTATTAAAAGATTGCTTGTTTGGCTGGTGGCCATAGAATAATAATTCCTCCTACTGCTCAATAAATCAAGTTACTGTCATTTTAAACACTCTAGCTGAATTTCTAATGAGCACATGAAAGAGTTAATTCTACCACGGTTGTGCTACCACAGCATTAAAATAACAGAAAATTTTGGGAACATAAATTGTATCCTCTCTCATAACATAAATTTGGAGCCTAAGCGAAATCCTTATAAAATTATGTCATTCTGTAAAAGTCTTACTCCTACTTGCAAATTATACAACTGGAACTGTAGACTAGTAAAGTGGAAAAAAAAAATACATGCAGGGAAACAGTCTTTTGAATTTGTAGGTATTTCAAATGCATTTTAAAATTTTTAAATAAACTTCTTAAAATGTTAAACATTTTTTTCATTTCAATTAACATAACTTTTCTTATGTACAGTAATAATCAGGCTATCCTGGGCTGGACAGGCATGTTGATTTAATTTGAAGTGCTGGGCTCCTTCTCTGGAAGGTTTTTTTGTTATTGTTGTTGCTTTAGCAATTGAAAGTCTTTTCTTTCCTAATAGGATTAGTCCAAATAATTACCAAAGGATTTCTCTGTCATCTGAGCACTGTTCCTGATAGTGGTATTAAAAAGCCTGTCTTCAGTACAGAAATAGTCAACAGCCGTGGGTAGCTGAAAAGGTCATAGTTGCCTCTCAAACCATAGAAAGTCATCTACAAAGGCAAGACTGCAGTGTTTTTTACCCTAATCTCCGTTATGACCAACTGTTCCCATTGTGGGAAGAATAAGCATTTGGCAAGAAGCCACTAGGGAGGTTCTGGCAGATAGTAGGGTGAAGTGAGGGACTGCAACCCAAATGGTAGGTGTCATGAGAATCCTTTGCAGCACTGTTCAGTAACATGCAAATGATCTGGGATAACAAAGCTTTAACACTGCATGTGTGCCAGATTTCATGCTAGCTAGTCCTTAGGTTCTGTATGCAAACAAGGGTCCTCCCCTCTGATCTATCGGGGAGTCTACTTGAGCTTTTTTGGTGGATCTCTGGAATCTGTGCGATACAATCAACAGCTTCTCACAGGAGAAACTTCAGACTCTTCAGCTTTAGGACAGCTCCTTGCTGCTTTTTCTACTTTTTATATTTTAAGCACTTTAACAAGAGCAGTTACAAATTTTGTACAAAGAAAAGAAATCCTTGAAAAGGGAAAAAAAATTGACTCAGGTTGCAACTGCGCAAAGGCATCCTGGCTGGGGAAGCAGATCTGAATTAATGTCTGTGTCTCTAATCTGTGTATCTAATCTGTAGCTTTATTACTTGTTCAAGTCACACAGGGTGTTTCTGCTGTACTAAGCCTTCATTTCAGCAATTCTGGCTCTGTATCCATATTCTGTGCAGCATAATATATTGTACAGAACAACAGAAAATGAAATCTGAAAGGCATTTCTTCAGCATTAATGTACAGATACCAGTTCAACAGATAAATGTTTATAATCATAGGTCACTGTTTGATGTGTCAGGAAATGAGCACTTTTGGCCTGACCTGCCTGATATTCCTTGAAATCACAGGACATACATGCATACTTTTTCCAGCTCACTGTTGGTTTGGTAGAAAAAAAAAAGCTATGGTAAAGGTTTTTATTTGGAATGTTTTGTCTCATGGGGCACTGTCTGTACCTGTTTCCTCTCTGCCTGGCCTCTGGAGACTTCCAGCTTGTGCAATTGCTTTTGAACCATAATCACATTCATGGATCAAAGAAAATGCACAACCTTATTGTCACAAGTTAATTGATCCTGGAATAATTCTTACAGATTGTCCACTGTTGCCCATCTCAATGGTAGATTCAGATGCATCATTCCTTCCAGCTTCTGTGCTTTTCCAGATTGCTGGTATTATTTAGCATCTTCAGCTGGAACTCTTGGAAGCTGTCTTACTATCTAATGCACAGGCAAGCTGACTCTTGCCAGTAGCTATAACTTACCTCTACATTGGTAGGCAGTAAACCTGAATTTTCTGTCTGCTGCAGCTACATTAATAATGCATAATGTTTCCTGTAATTACATACATGCACAGAGATTACCTTTTTTTTTTT
>VWYO01009031.1:285675-318180 GCA_013400275.1 Rhadina sibilatrix
AATTCTGAAAAGATCTGCATCGCCCCTATCTTGGCTTGCCTGCTTAGCCTTTGCCTCTGCATTGCTGGCCTCAAGTGGGTCTTTGTGGACAAGATTTTTGAGTATGACTCTCCTACCCACCTTGACCCTGGGAGGATAGGACAAGACCCAAAGAGTGCTGTGGATCCTACAGCTCTGTCTGCCTGGGTGCCTTCGGAGGTGTATGCCTCACCCTTCCTCGTACCTAGCCCCAAGAGCAAGGCTGAAGTGACAGTGCACAGTGACAGCTCACTTGTACCCTCCAAACCATTCCTCCAGCCTTCGCTATATAACCGCATCCTAGATGTTGGGTTGTTGTCCTCTGCCGCACCTTCGCTGTCACCACCCGCCCTGGAGCCCACCACAGCATCTCAGGCACAAGCAACAGAAACCAATCTCCAAACTGCTCCAAAACTTTGTAAGTAAAAGCTATATGTTTCTTTGGTTTTTCCCCTTTCACAGGAAAAAAAAAAAAAAATTAAAAAAGGCACTTAAATGTTCCAGAACTGTATACAAGAAGGACATGTGACTGACTTGCAAAGCTTAAGCGTGCTAAGACAGGTATAGATAGCATGGGTTGCCTTCTGAGGACAGCATCTAGAGTCCACAGAACTTTGTTCTGAGGTATGTAGGACTTCATTTGGAATGTCTGTAAAGGGCTAGTGCCACCTTTTTCTCTGCATCCACTTGTAGGGAAGTTTGTGATTTGCTTCAAAGGTTTATCTGATAGCTATTCCACATGGTGTATTTTTCTTATAAATTGGCTTTGTCTCCTGTGCTAGATCTTCCATGTGTGTTCTTTGCCTTGCCTGCAAAGCACTTCTGGTAAATCCTTCCTGAAGTCTGTAGCTGACAAATATCCCTATCATCCTCATGAAGCTCTCAGAACAGTGAGAAAAAGCAAGAGTACGTCTGAAGCCATTAGAAACCAGGAAATATTAATTTAGCATCTAGCTTATGATCTTTGCCTTTCTCTTAAGAGCAAAGCATATATTTCTCTGTATCTTTCCCCATCTTAGGAGCAGCTTCTTTTTAAACTGGTTTCTCATATATTGCCTTACTGCCTTTTGTGGGGCATTTCAGCAAAGCATTCTTGCCAATGTATGAAGAGTCAATTTCCAAATTATTATTATGAGTCTTTGCTCATCATAAAAACAAAAAAAGATAGTTAGATATACTAACTATTTTCTCAGTAGTAATCATAAAGCATCAAAATACTGCATTACTGAAATGTTATTTCTTTGACATTCATGATTTTAACCCATCAAATACAAAGCAAACCAAGCCAGCAATTGCTGAGCTATGTAAAGCTGTGTAACTCTAATAAAAGAGATGGCAGCACACTCTTCTGCTGAGAGCACAGGGCTGAGGTTTCCTGTGGAAAGCTGCAGTGATCAGAGTGAAAAACTGCATTCCTCACAAATTTCCTTACAGCACCCCATGTCATTTATTCTCCCTCATGCCTTCCCTGTAATGCTGCAGGTTGGCCAAATTGAGGATGGCATATACTGGACCTCACCCTGGAGCTCTGAAGTCACCAGAAGTTCACTTCTAAGCTTAGCCCCATGGGGACTGTTCCAGTATAGATATGTGGCATTTGATTTAGATCTAATATTTTAGGCCAAATGCCTCGCCAGTGAAAATGACCACAACTACCGTGATTTCAGAGGAGGCCCTTTCAGCTGAGAGGCAATCATGAACGGCAGTTCCAGAACCAGTGGAAGGAAGTTCTGAGTATTCCTGTAGAAACCCTGCTGCCTTTTGCTTAGATAATGGGTGACAACCATCCTTCAGATTAAAAGTAATTTGTCAGATGGATAATAGTCTAATAGAGAAATACTGCTCTACCATTAAATGACAGGGGGCTTTGTTTGTGGTATTACTTGAATTGACCACCTTGCAATTAAATGGAACTATACTAACTGATCTTTCTTTTAAATATTGCTGATGCATAAAATCTTTTTTGTAATGCAAATATTGTGATATTAAATATATGACTTTAATACATTCTGCTTCATAAAGTGACCAGAGACCACTATGCAGTCATAATTGCCTCAAGAATCCCTCTTGAATTTCCACATATGTGGCAAACCTTTATCAATAACATGCTAACTTCATCTCTGAAGTAAAGGAAGGGGCAGTGAGGAACAGAAAAGATTCTTTGGAGCTGTCACTGACAAAAAGCTATTATCTGCATTCAGATCTGCTCACATCTGGGAAATATAATGGTGGTCCAGAAGTTAGGTGATCGGGTTGAGAGGGGGTTTTTTTTGGTTTTGATGTGGGGGTTTTGTGTGTGTAGGAGTTTTTGGAGTTTGGGTTTTTTGTTTAATTTTGCCTTATTTTTTCAAGATAAATGTGTTTTAAGGCATTGTAGACTTCCATAGCTACAGACTGAAAGGAAAGGGAGAACTGGTCGCAGGTAAAGTTTGGTTTGGTCTTGGAGAGAATGTTGCATAGACAGAATTTATTCTAACTATGGTACATAATTTTGACTATGGCAAGCATCTCTGATTCTCTGCATAGAGAATCTAGCTGTAAAAATACACTGCAGAAAGTCTGCCTAAGAATTCCAAGAGGCATGAAAAGAACTTTTTTGGACAGCTCTTAAAGCACTGTCTTGGGGTTTTTGAAACAGCTGCATTTCAAACACATCATTATGTTTTATGTAGAGCAAAATTTGTTGGAGAGGTTGACAGATTGCATCAGTGCTAACTTTTTTTTTTAATGCCTTTGACAGCTATAAAATTCTCAGTGACATGGCTTGAAAAGTAGCATCTGCAAATTGGATTGTCCCATCTTTTGCCTTTCAGTGTCCTTTTTTTCTTTTCAGTCAGAGTGAGGTAACTTATTTCCAGAAAGTCCTTTATGTGGTGATATTTTTTTCTAGTGCAGAAATTTTTTTAAAAATGCACATTTTATATTCTGTGTTTGATGTACTGTTTCTGAACCTATCCCTTCCATGAGTTTCCAAATCCTTTTCTCCTCTCTTTTCTGTCTTACTCAGCATATTCCCCTTAAAGCTGTATCCTTCAAGGTCATAGTCTGCAGAGGGCTAATTGATTCTTCTTTCTCCTGGAGCCTGGAAGAGAAAGCAGAAGAGAGACAATCTTGATAATTGTTTCTGGTGTATTAGATTCAGACTAATAGACTGGTTTGGGTATTCTTTGTTATTCCAGAACTCTTTTTGTTATTCTTTGCCCTTTATCATTACAGAAATATTTCTTTCCGTTTAGCTTACCTTTTGTATTTTAATATAATTTTTGCTTTGCTGAAAGAGGAAGGAAGGATGAATGTTTTAAAGCATTCCCATATTTAGGGAGCTTGTCAATCTTAGCATAATTACACCACAGAAGATATTATTACAAGCAGGGTATAATAATACACCCTGACCTACCATCTCACTCCCTCTGAGAAGACATGCAGATTGTAATAATGCTAACTCAGTTCAGGAGCTAAATTTCACTTCTTCTAACACTAAATACAATTCCATCCTTTATCCAGGCTGTACTGGAGCTCTGCAGTACTGCAAAAACTATGTTTTTGTAATAATAGGTTTTATATATCTGCAAACCAACCATTCCCCTATTTAAAGGTCTTCCCACAGCCTCCTCTTTCCATTTAAGAAGATTTTCCTGCAAAACACCTAGAAAGGCCCGTGTGAAGCTTGCCTTTCTGGGGTGACAGCTATGCCAAAACAGTGCAGCACTCCTGTGCTTTGGTTCTGCCCCAGAGCAGAGGCACTGTAGGCCTTGGCAGGCCTTGGCTTTGGGACTCCTACTCTTGTGACTCGATGGAGGGCCACAGGGCATGTGAGGGACAGGGCGAGAGACAGACTGTGGCATGATTTTTCTGGAGCAGGTTCCCTTGAGAGTAGAGCTAAAGACCCATCAGAGAGCAGGGCCCAGAGGAGGCACATGCCCAGTGGCACATCCACAGAGCCCCTGCAGCCATTTCACTTTTGGCTTTCCTGGCCAGCTCAGGTGCCATGTGCTGATGGGCCAGCTACACACATGCCATGCTGGTGGCCGGGGGATGATCAACAGGAATGTCTTCATCTCTCTACAGCATTGGACCCGTGCATGTCCCTTGGGAGGCAGGCAGGACTCTTTCCTATCTCACTTGTGCTGGCCCTCACTTGTGCTGGCCCTCACTTAGAGAATGTGGTAAAGTGGAAAAAGGGTTCTGCATTACTGTCAGCCACGTCTGACTGGGACAACTCCCCTCTCATATTTCTGATTTCTGCTTCCACTTCCCAGGTGTGCTGGGTCAGTATTAGCAACGGATGCTGCTTTCTCATCCACAGTGGAAAAAGGTTAAAAGGTTGCTTCTGAGGCCTGGTAATGGCTATTTACCTGGGAAATAGTATCAGCTCCCCTCCTAATTTGACAAGTTCCACTCCAAGATTAACAAACTCCCTAATTATGGCAATGCTTTAAAGCATTCACCTTTCCTTTCTCTTTCAGCAAGGGAAAAATAATTTTAAAATACAGAAGGTAAGTCAAAAGGAAAGGAATATTTCTGTATTGATAAAGGCATAGTATAATAAAAGGAGTGAGACCAGTCACTCCTTTTATTATCTAAATTTCTTGTGTCATTTTAGAGCTAGAGATGGGGAAAATAAAGTAAAAATTGTACTGTACTTTGCATCATACTGTAAATATTCCTTACATCTTTTCCCCCTGCCTCTTTCACTTCCACTCATTCTTTCTCAGCTCTGCATTTGATGTCTTTTCTGTATTGGGAAGGTCTGTACTTTATCTTGATGGCAGGCTAAAGGGAGCCTCTCCCTCCACTTAAAGATCCTGCAGCCCTCCAACTTGATTTTAAGGACACAGGCTTTGCTCATAGCATCTTCATGTAATGTTTGTTCTTATTCTTGAAAGTGTCTAATTCTGACCCATGCTCTCTATTTCAAATCCCCATCACAACACCATGGGGTTAAGGCAACCTCTGAACATGTCAAGATGAAGGATGTCTCAGAGAGCTGCATGAGACTGTACTCAGGGGAGGGGAGAGGAGATGATACAGCACTGGCTCTACTTCAGCCTTTTCTGTGTTCACCCTTGCTCTGCAGGGCGGTGCCACAGGAGAGATTGTTTTTTTTCCCCAAAACTTGAAGATACTGGAAGAGAGCAACTTAAAGCAAAATGCTGGTCCATTTCTGACACAATACAAGATTTGATTAGCTTCAGATACCTGACTTAAGTGCCTGCATTAGGAAGCTAGTTAGCCTTCAGCTGCATATCCAGCATAAAGGGAGAGACTTCCCTGAGGCAATTCCCAGAGTGACTGTAACAGGAGTCACTCTCCCCATGAGTCTACAGGGAGACTACCGTTGTAATTCAGTTTCTAAGTTAAATATCTACTACACAATATGAGGACTCATTTTAAAAGCCATGACTTTCCTTTTATGTGTCCTGTGAATTAGCAACATCTTGTCACAACAAAGTTAAAGTTAATCACGGTTAAGATATTAAATAAGTTTTAAGCCTAACTCAGGAGCGCAGTAAAGGGATGCTGATCTCAGTAAGCCCAGGAGACACAACAGGGCCTCCATTAACAAGTAGCAATAAAGCAAGTGCCACTGTACTGAGCCAGCCAGTCTGCATTGCTCTGTTGTTCCAAAGGTCATGACATCTCCTAGAGGTATATGCTTGTGACAGGAGCACTCATGGAGACTGATGTGGTGAGATGCAGAAGATGCAGCAATTTTTAGGGAGTTCAGGTCCATTAAGCCTTCCAAAGCACTAACTGAGACTTCCTCTCCCCAGTCCAGTTAGTTCACACTGTCTTTAAAATGTCCTCAGCAAACACAATTTGCTCAGACAAATTTACTGTTTTGTTTCTTTCGGTATCTCTACCACCCACTCTTTTAGCTTTCATTGATTGCATGGAAACAGTTCTTCTATTTAACATGCAGCAAACTATATGGACTGGTCCTGTGTTTCTTTCTCTTGGACAAGCATCCCAAATTCATGGCTTTCAGATTTTTCTCATGGGTGTGGTTTTCCTTTCATGCACCATCCATTGTGCACAGAACATGGTGGAGAAAAAGCAGTATTTCCTGGAGTGTTACTTCTTAATAACAGTCTGAATTTCTCAGTACAAAACAGTAGTCTGCACTTGTATTTATTTTTTAAAGCTTCATTTTGCTTTGTAAACCTCCCTGAAGGTAGGTTTGTGTATTGTTCCTGTATTTGTGTTACATGGAGCCTTTCGCATGTTCTCCCTCCTCCTTTATATGCAGATGCTTACGTGAGTATAGAGAGTACAATAGATATACAAAGTATATGGCTGTCATTTCTTTATTAAAAAAAAAATGACATCTGCAACTGTTCTGCATCCAAAGTTTCTAAGCAAAACTAATTAATAATTGATGTAATTACAAAATTCAGAATTCGGATTTCCACTGCAGAGGACTAAAATTATCCTCATTCCTTATCTGTTGTATTTTTACACTAATTATACTGTTTGATTTCCTGTTAATGCACTGCAAATAAAGCACACAGCAGCCTACCTCAGATTTGCTGTGCCTAACTTCTGGTTACAGAGAAACCTTGGGGAACTTTCTCTGCACCAGATGAGAAAGCACAATTTGGCTTGCTGGAGGCTAAGTAGCAGGTTAATTGTGGTGCAGAGCTGGGATGATATAAATGAGCATTTTCATCATTTGCAGTCTTGCTAATGGAAGTGCAATAGATTTGCTGCAGAAATCCAACTCAGAATCAATAGCAATGCAATGAGGCAGCTGGTTCAGGGAGAGCACATGTGATGCCAATCTGTTGTAGACAGTACCTGGGCAAAGATTGTGATGTCTGTCTTTCAGGAAGGGGAGATGGACCTAAAAAAATGCCATGGCAGGTGATAAAAGAATTTTGAAAAGAAAATGCCTGTTTCACCTAAGATCGACTGGAATTAGGAAAAAAGACTTTCTCTGACTAAGGGAAGAAAATTGTTGTCTTTGAGGGATTCAGATCAGTTTGGACTCAAAGCTGGGTTATTGTTACATAGTACTAAGTACGTAGGAATCTTTGTGTTTCAGGTCATGTTCAAGCCACATATATATCAAGCACTGAATCATGGTGTGTATTTTGGAGATGGATAGGTGGGTTTAGAGTATCTTCTTCCAAAGGCTTCTGCCCTCTTGTTCTCTAGGCAGACCAGAGAGAGGAGCAGGCCCTGTCCTTTGTGGACTGTTTTATATTAGGCACACTAGCTATCTTTACAGTTTACACTGAAAGGAGACCAGTCTCCTGGAGAGTGAGCACCGTGAATCACATCTTGATCTTTCACTTTAAAACATTTTGTGGAGTACCAGACACAATAGGAAGTACACATGAACTCAGGAGCTGGAGCATGACCAGTTTGGCAGTTAGGGAGCAGCAAGGGAGAAATGCATTATTTTGAGGTAATGCGAATTATTTACACCCTGGCCTGTCTCATCCTTCTCCCCCATTCACAGTAGAGTCTTAGTCACTGAGACAAAAGAAAAGGTTTTAGTTGAGGAAGAATGTGCAGGAACAAATCCAGTGGGACATGGCTGGCCATCACTCAAGGCTTTCCTAGGTTAAACCAGAGGCAAGGTCCATTTAGCTCAGGACAAGATCAGTAGTATTGTGGCATCTGTCTATTACGTTTGGCCCTGTATTGTTGGGCTACAAAAGCCTATTTCAATGTAAATCTTCTTGCAAGAGTATATTCAGCTTTTTCACGTATGCTTTCCCTATCCCCTCCCCCACATTTTTATATCTCTGCTTCATCCTGGAACTTGCTGGCAGTGCATTCTCATAACTCAGACAGCTTTTTATTTTGGCAATGAATATCGTCTCAGTTTTTGAGATGAAAGGAAATCAATACTGGGTTGGTAGTCACATGGCACTAGGGGAAGTATATGAAGCTATGATCTTAAGCATGATTTGTGGCATAGTTCAGTATTTCTATGGAATTCCTGAAAGATGTTTGAATTTTACAATTTTTAGCAGTCAATTAATTCATGTGATTAGACAGATCAAAGTAGAAAAAAAGAGTATCAAGCTCATTCAAAAGCCTTTCTCTTATGCAAAAAAAAAAAAAAAAGAAAAAGAAATATCTCTGAGCTCATAAAAGATTACTTGAATCTTCTAAGGAGCTTAGTGGAAGCTAGTAAAGCTACTGGAACAGAATCTTGAGAAGAGAAACTTGGGCTTTTCTCTATATTAAATTAATTTGGTGTGGTAGGGTAATTAATTTAGTATTTCAGCTTGAATTAAATGGTCTGAATTTTCACTGGTGTAAAGGTTTTGAGTATGTAGCTCTGTAGGACCTATCAGAGCACTGGAATACACAACGCGGTGTCATCCCTACTACGGTTTTTTCCAGTTGTGGTGTGAAGTCTGAAAGCAAAGGCATTGTCTGCCTTTTCCCTTTTTCTAACTTCTCTTTTAAGGAAAACCACCTACTCTGACTTTGAAAGTACATGTTTGTATTCTGGCCACTTGTTCATTTACACCTTTCTCTCCTAGATTAAAAAGTATTTCCATGCCATGTATTTCCCACTTACAGAGGTCCATTTACACTGTAATCAGCTCAACATTAGATAAGCCTTTTTGACAGGGTAGGTAGCCTGCACTCTGATTCTCCCCATGGAGAAAATTGTTTTCAGTCTTTGAATTATTTCATTGCTCTTCATGCTTTCTTATTTTTCAGCATAATTTTGATGGTACTTAGACATGGACTAGTCCAAAATCCTGGCAAAAACCAACAAAACCTGCTCACTTGATCACTGTTTAGAAAAAAAAAAAAAAAAACTTGATCACTGTTTAGAAAACTCAAGATGCATAAAGTAGCATCAGTGGCTTTATAACATTTTAAGTAGTAAATCAGTAGTAATGTCCAGTCAGAGCAGAAGGCCAATGACTTACACATGCAAGGACCCTCTAACTCCCAGGGTTGTATACTGCTTCTCACTGGAGTGAAACAGTAATCCTAAGGGCCAGTCAAGGGACAAAAAGACAAATATCGCCCAACCGTGGCAATGCTGTGTGCATTTCAGGAGGTATTTCAGCTTCCTCATTGCCCTCTGGTTCTGTCCTACTCCGAATGGTGCCTTCAGTAAGCCTTCTTGGGTGAACAGGAGGCCAGCTCAATGATTTGAACTGTGCAAAGTTCCCCTATACACTTGGCTTCTGCTCATGCTTTCAGATTTCTCCCTCCATGCCCAGCTGACACTTCTCCCACTGTCAGCCCAAAGACCATTTCATCACTTTGCCTTTCATTCAGTTTATTATCTCAACTTCTCCAACATTCCTTCCAAAAGTGGAAACTGTCCTACTAACACATGGAGTACTGGGATGGGAGGATTTTGGTGTTTGCGTTGCTCCTGTCTTCCCAGTTTAAAGATTCTTTGCCTATGGACTCTTTTGAATTTCTGTCCTACAGTGGATATGCTGAATAGACTTAGTCTGTTAGGGTTTCATTACCCTGAGCATCTTTTATAGTAACAGGACATGAAAATAATGGGGCGTGACTCTACAAAGACAGTCACAATGGCTAATAATATCAAGATATCTGGGATTTTAAAGACATTTTTATATTTTCAAAATATTTTTGGGGGGCTGTGGGTGTGCTCAGCAGGACAGTTAGCAGTGTGACAGTAATAATGTCTTAGCAAGGGAAGTTAAGTGTATAAGGGTGAGAGGGACAAGTATAGGGGGATGGAAGAATGATCATTTATGTATCTGGTCTGAGTTGATTAGGGAACCAGCCACTGAGTATGTTGTTAGGGTTTTAAGAGCTAAGGAATACAGGATCAAATGCAAAGGGTTTCCTGCTGTGTTGGTACAGAATCTTGTGGGGGGCTTGAGCTCTTACTTGCAAGAGCAGAACATCATTAAGTAGCCAGGAAAGGGCCAAGAGACTACAAAGAATTGATTATAGCTGTCAAGCACAGAGTAGCTGGTAAGGTCTGATATTTTCTTGGCTGGATAAAAGCAGGAAGAGTCTGTTCTCCAGTGCCACAGGTGTTTACACTTTGCATGCCACTTGCAGCATATCCCAAAGCAGCTTTTTCCCCTGCTGAGAATCTGTACTAGGAATGCAATCATTCCCTCTGTTCATCATGCAGGGATCCTAAGGGATCCTCTGTGGGGCAAATCATCTTGCCATCTGGCCATACTTTTTGTTGATGGAGAGATCCAAGGAATTGCCCTTCACGCCCTGCTTTCTCTAGCCATCCCAAGAGTTGCTCTGCTTGTGCTGCAGACACTGCAAAGTGTCTCTCTGTTATTGAGTTCCCTCCCATCACTTTTTTCAGAACCCCTCAGTGCACCCTAGCCTTTACCTCATAGAGGTTAGTCATCTTATCCTTCTTTTTGGAGGTGTTGATTTAGTATACTTTAATAGATTTTGAATGTTATCATTAACAATCTTTGCAAATTCCTCCAGCTGCATAATTTTTGGGACGTACAACAGTGAATGCATTCTGTTTGTGAGCAAAGAAAGGCTGTGTTTCTGGATGAAAAGGCCAATGAATGCATTAGGACACAGAATTTTGCTTCAAAATCAGTTAACAGAAAGGTACCTTAAAATTCTCCTTTTGGTTCATAAAATGGCATCTGGCGAGTAAAACCATCCAAATGGGATTTGAACATGTAAATGTTTAAGAACATGGCTAGCAACCTTTCTGTTGTTTGCTATCTCCAAGCACTTGAATTTGCTGTCCTGTAGAGATTAATAGATGCCTCTCATATAAGTAGCTTCTCAAGCAACCCTGTAATTTTTCTAATTGCTGCTAAATAGATTGTTTAATGTATGCAGTTTTTCTTTCTCCAAATTTGGAGGAAGGATTAAAAAGACATGTTCTGTAAGTGTATTCAGATAACTGCTACAAGCACAGGAAGCAGATTTGCTAGCTGTGAATCAGAGGAAGTACCAGTTCACAACAGCCACTTAGCTGGGCAGAAGCTGGCAGGGGAGGGGCCTGAAGAAAAAGAAAACAGAAAAATATTCTGTTATTTCCTGACCAGGACTGAGATCCAGAGAGGCATGTCAATATGCCAGGATTCAAAAAAGAGTCTAAATTTATTTGTCCCAAACATACCTAGCAGCTTCCCCAAGGTGGAGAATAATATGTGGTTATGCTTTCCTTTTGCAGATTATCTGTAATGTCTTTTCAGAGGTGTTACTGATATTTTCAGGATGCTAATGCACATTGATTTTTAACAACTGGGTATACCAGCATCACTGTCTGATGTTAACTTACATTTAATTCACATCTTAATTTTCATACATTACTCTGTTTTACAAATGATGATGACATAATGGCAGGGTTTTTTTCTGATAATTGATCAAAAATGATGACTTAGCAGAAGCTCAGACACAGTGTTCAAAAAGCATTATTGACAAATGTCAGTTAAGTCATGTAAGTACTGTCCCTTCAAAGGAAAACTTAAAAATGTCACTCAATAGAAAAAAAATCAGACAACTTGATCAGGGCTTGTCTACAGGACACATAAGAGAAAATTTGGTTTGTTGAGATCTGTCAGGGAAATCTGTATCATGCAAGACTGAGCTAAAAAAAGATTTTCCAAGCTGGAAATTAACCACAGTTCTTTTAAGGATGTTAAACTGCAGGATTTTTTTCCTTTAGGGATTAACTAACCTCCATCAACCACAATAATGTCACCAATCGTACCACAGTAACTTGCTACCCTAAAGTGACTGTTTCATATCCCAATCTGCTCAAGAGAAAAGCTTTAGCAAATTCAGATCTCTCCCTCTGGTGACTTTGGGTCAAGGCAGATTTCTTCACGATTACAACAATTACTTGAAACAACTTTTTACCTACACACTGACTCTAGTTTTCACTGAAAACTAGTGAGCGGTTCAGCTACACTGGCCTTTGTTTTACCTTGTGTTTAATTCGGGATTGGAAATGCTCTCTACCTTTCCAGTTGCAGCTCGACCTTTCCTGGCTTAAATGTAAAAATAGAAGAAGTGTTGGGATGATCATTTGAAACCTTGGAATGATGCTTTGAAATCTAACACTGCTTTAAATTCTGCTTATTTAAAAAGCATTATATTGCATCTTCATGGAGCTCCCATAGGGTGAATATTCACAAAGTGTAAGAAGACTATGTAGCAGAAGGACTACAAATCTAGTGATATTTGTTAAAGTATTAGAGTTTCTGGAGATGTTCACTTGTTAAGAGAGGTTTTAAAATTGTCAAATTGCAACTTCCCACATGTGATCTGAACCTCAGTCTTTCCTGTGCTTCATTTTCTCGTACTGTTAGTAATCTGCCCATCTCGTTGCTTGAGAGGCCTTCAAGCTCCTGCTGCTTGTAATTCTCAGCAGACTTGGACCCAGAGTTCTGCTCCTTAAGGCAGCTCATATTTTGAATTATGCATACATCTGTTTCAGAGGGGCTACATTTCATGGCTCCTTTTTGGGGGTGGTGATGTAAGGGAATTTAAGTATTATAGTGACACTTTTCATTTTTCATGTCCTAGCTCGGTTAAGAGCAAGCCTTGAATTGTGTCATTTTTCTCTCATGTGACTGTTTAATCACCTGAGAGAGCACTAGCCAGAGTTTTGTGGTAAGATTAATTATATTCCCAACAAAGTGCTTCCTTCAGCTGAGCGCCAGGAAGTAGCCAGTTTAGCAGCTAATGGGCTTCAGTCTGATGTGAAAATGGCGACTGTGATGGAAATGTCACTGCAGTGCACGCCAGCCTTTTCAGCTAGCTGCACGCTGAACAGTACTGAAATGATTGGAGGCTGCTCAGGTTTAAAGATGGGGGGAGGTACTCCTAATCCGGACTGCACAGAGCTGTGCTGTGAGGGCACATCACCTCCTCCTTTGAAAGTGTCAGGGGAACATGTAGGAATATCTGGACATGGAAGTGGAGAAGAGTGTTGCTGCAGGGGTAATGATGGGTTGTTTTTCTTTTCCTGTTAGCCTTTATAGCTATGAGCTTTGCAATATCAGTTCTGGCATTGGTAAAGGGTACTCCAGGATCAGCTGGAACCCTGGTTTGCATGGCATGAGGCAGAGAGAACCAGAATTGAGTGATCTTCCATTTAACACTACCCAACATGCGTTCTGACAGCAGCTGACATTCATATCCATTACAAGACTGGGAGAGAGCTAAGGAAATATACTCACCAGTCCCATTTTACGCAGCATGAGTCAATAATAACACCGTAGGTGACAGTTTACAAATGTTTTGCCTTGCTTGGATGAATTCATATTCTCTGAGTGCCAACAGCCCCTCTTACAGATGCCTCTGTGATTTATCCTGTATAGCAGAGGAAACCTCTGGCAGCACAAAGAATGAAGTCCCACAGACAGAGAGGCAGCTGTGCTCCCTTTAAGTGATAGCACCTACTAAGGAAAATCCAGGAAGAAAGAGCAGAAAATTCAGAAATAAAGCATAGTAAATATAGACTTATACTTAACAGGTGTATACATAAAGACACAGCAAAATAAAAATTGTTCTAGAATCCTTCTCTTAGCGAGACTTTTTTCTTTTTTTTTTCTTTCATTTCTGAAAAGAAATATTATTTAAAATACATAGGAAGACAACATGTCTTCACTGTTAAAATGCCTTTCTGGCATTTATTGCTAAAAAAGAATTAAATAAATGGAAACAAAATAAGATCCTGACATTTCAGTTCAGACTGTTTTTCTGTCATTGTCATTGAACATAATAGACTGTTAGCTAATGGCTCCCTTCAGGGGAAAAAAAAGAAGCAATGTTGCACTTCTTTGACAACTGACAAAGTACTAGTTAACCAAGGTCTGGTGATCACATTTCCCTAAGTTGAGAGCTTTGAGTGTTGTAGAATAGTTGTTCACTCTTTGGCTGAACCTCAACTAGCTACAGGACCTGTTTGTTTGTGTTTGTATCTGGTTTCTGTTTTTGTTTTGTTTATTTGTTTGTTTTTAATAGAGATTGATTGCTTCTTTCCAATCTTGGCTAGTTTCAATTTTTGTACATAAATACACAAAATCAAATCATCATTTGATTGAGCACTGTCTGGTCCAATGGCTCTTTTTTCAGCCTGTCCAGTGTAGAGCATGGGCTCAGGCCTCAGTTCCTCAGTCACTCATGGAGCTCCGTTAAACTTGGCAGCCCTGATATGCACAAAGCGAAGTTGCAGGGATGACCTTCACACCATCACCTCCTGGGCAACAGTCACCACGAGAGTGCTTACGTCTCTTCTCCTGCTTGGGTTGGAGGAGGAAGGAGCCAGTAGTACTCTGCCAGAGAGAGAAGTACAGCTGTGGGGACAAGATGAGCTGCGAAGGGCCTGCTGTGCATTACCACAGCACTGTGGTGGTGACAGGTTGCCAGCCCTTTGTTAAAGGGAGGGCAGTCCCTCAGCACTGACTGGGGAGGTTGCAGGCATCCGATGGATACACAGCACAAGGATAGCTCCAGCTCAACAGGCAAAAAGACAGACCCTTTGGGCAAGAGAAGAAGGGACATAAGCACTCTCTGAATGCCCATGGGACACTCATAGGCCTAAGTGCAATTTCTTTAGCAGAAACTGCCTCCTTGCTTGTCAGCCCTGCCCAGAAAGATTTTTTAGTTTTGCCCTTCACTATTGTCATTAATATAATAAATTAAGGATAATTGCTTGGTTTGAAGCAGCTCTGTCTTCTGCTGTGTAGGTGGGGAAATGATGCCAGGAACAGTCTTTCTTCTCCTGCCAGTTTGCTTTTCTCTGCAGCAGGGCTATATACTGGTTCTGTATAGATGCTACTGTTAGCAAAAAGCAACCTAAGCACTGCCTCAGCTAGAAATGCAAGATTGATTACATTAGATGTGCTTTTTTCCCAGTGTCCTGCATGAAATCAGCTCCAAAATAAGTTAATACTGTTGCTTCAGAGTGGAAAATGCCAATGTTAATACAGGGTTTGTTACAGATAGACAGCTTAGTACAGAGCACAAATGCATGGGATTGGGTCACTGCCAGACTTGTATTTGAGAAGAGAGGTCAAATGAAGGTTTTCATGGGATGATATCCCCTATACCAAACTCAGCATTTGACCATTTGGGATAACCCAGGGAGCTGTATCCCCTTTACATTTGGGTTCAGCTCTGCTAAGGTGCTGTTACAGAAGACTGAAACGCTTTTTCAGCCATGGTCCAAATTATTCTGCTGCTTCATGATTAGGACAGGACACCATGACAACACGTTAAATTCCACTTGAAAATGAAACATGTCTTCTGGAAAGCATTTAGCTTGAAACTGCAGGGAAATTACTGGAAGCAGAGCAGAGCACATGATACCTATTGCATGGACAAAAGCCTCTACAGGGTCTTTATGCGCTGCAACAGATGGATCATAGCTTTTTTGGTACAACACATGATAACTATAAGGCAGCTGGCCTCTGCTCCAACATCAGTGATGGTGGAGAGGTTAAGGGATTTTTCATGGCTCTAGAATTAGGAGATAAGTTTTAGTTTGTCTTTGCTTTGTGAAGCTCTTCTCCAGTGGTCCATTGTGCCGAGAGGAAACTGACATTACCAACCATATGAAGGCAGTATACTGCCTGCATGAGGCTGTGGTCCTTGGCTTTTTGGAGATTGATGTGCAAGTGAATGAACAAACCTTTTCCAACTATCTTATCTCAAAGTGCCCTTGGAGTTCAGTTTATGAGCGTTACTACATGAAGAGTGTAGGTCCCACTTGGAAATACTGTGGTTGGTACAAGTCTGCTCACAGTCAGAATGGAAATTTGTCCAGAGCTGGAGTGAATGCTTGATTTGAAGGGGTGCCCCAACAAGGGGAGAGTGATGCTGTTCCGTAACCAAGGAGTGCTGCACAGAGCCTTACATGATGCTCCCATAGCCCCAGTTCCCATGTGCTACATAGCATCTCATTTGTGGCAGCCCTTTGCTGTAAATTCATCTTCCAGAGGAGGCATTTCTAGGGTAAGATTGTGGTTTCATACAGTAACCTGGAGACACCTGAACAGTAAATGACCTGTTGCCTTTTAGGTAAAGACTGGTGCTAAGCTAACAGTACAGGGCTGTATACTTGGTTTGATGGTTCTTCAGGACTGCAGTCCATGAGGAGGTCCCAATCCTTCTTCAGAGAATGATCATGTCAAGGTAGTTAAATTTTCAGGTTCAGGATCTGCTAGTTCTTTTACATATTTTCCTGGCCTTTTCACCTTCTTAGGTCACAGCTTATATCCATCCTGCACCCCAAGTAGTTTTTGGTAAATGTAAGAGGGAAACAACATCTCTGAGACTTCTCAGTATCTTCTGTTACTGAGCAAGGTTGCACTGTGTAGTGCTGCAGTCCACAAGGCGTGAGGCAAAATGCTACACACCTCTTAGACACCAAACAGTAAAGAACTCTTTGGCTCACAAGCTACCAGCCAAAGTGACGTTCTGCCACATGATACACCTGTTTCACATTCAGACTGCAGTAGCTATTTTTTACTTTTCCAGTGAGTTGCTGGATATGGCAGAGGGTGGATCTATCATGAGAGTTAAGGTCATAAAGGAGGAAACAAAACTAATTTTCTCATAGCTACTCTTACAAGAGAGTTCATGTGTGAGTTAATGCCTGATTAATGAAGCTGTACTTTTAGGCCTGACTGCTAAGCTTTTACCAAACACACTGGAACAATCAAGCACCTGCTTTCATTTACTTTGTTGGAATGATCTCTGAGATTCGTGTGGACTTCTACAGGTATTAATCTAAATCTAAGTATCTGGAAGATAATTGAAAAACGTGGATTCAGCATGCAGTAGGTGGTGGCCTTATATGCTATGGCCCTATCTTCTCACCCTTTCTTAAGAGATTTGAAAAACCCAAACCAAAAACATCTGTACTAAACAAGATTTATTTTCGTATTTCATTCTTTCATTCACTGATATATGTGCTTAACTGTCTGTCTTCCGACTACCCTCATCTGCTTTCTGTTTCCAAGGTAGTCTTTTTTGTTGGTTTGGTTGGTTGGTTGGTTTTGTTGTTGTTTGTTTGTAGGTTTGGTTTTTTTGTGGGTTTTGTTTGTTGGTGGTTTTTTTGTTTGTTTTTGGTGGGGTTTTTTTGGATTTTTTTTTTTTGTTTTGGTTTGGGTTTTTTTGTTGTTTTGGGTTTTTTGGGGTTTTTTGGTTTTTTTTTTTGTTTTGTTTTTTTGTTTTTTGTTGTTTTGTTTTTGTTTTGTTTTTTGTTTGGGTTTTTTTTGTTGTTGTTGTGGTTGTTGGGTTTTTTGGTAATTTTTTTGGTGGGCTTTTTTTTTGGTTTTTGGTGGGGTTTTTTTTTGAGAGATCTCTTGCATCCTAAAGCATTTCAATGGTATATTGTTTCCTGTTCTCAATGCCTTATATCATGTCCTGGTTATCTGACACTTTTAGAGAATGACAGGGAAGTTAAAGGCTCTTTATCTATTGCCTTGGGACATGGCTAAGTCTCCTTTCACTTAGAAATTCAAGGTCTTTACAGGGGAAATGGGAGAGTTGCAATGGCTTCTCATTAGGCTAAAATTACTATATTGTTAGAGATTAAATAGAATAATCGTGAAAGCCCCTAATATATTAGCACTGCCTGATTCCAGCTAAGAGCTGGTGAACAATATTTCCAGGGGACCATCTATTATTCATCTCTTTTTTCCTCTAAAAGAAAGACCAAAGACCCAGAGCGTAACTAGTTTTACTTTTGCTTCAAAAGAAATGCCATACTGTTTCATCTTTCATGGTGCAGTTAGGTCCTTTTGGAGAACTGTATAACAGTCTGGTTTTGCCATGGTGGGGGAGGGCGTAATTTATTCTGCCCAAAAAAAGGCTCCTCAGGAATATAAGGCATTAGCAGTGAACAAACTATCAGGTACATAAATCTCCAGAGACAGATAGAGAGTAAATGAGGATTCTCATACATCCTCCTACTCCCCTTTCCAGGGTGTTGCCAATCTTAGGGATGACAGTTGTACTAGACCTTTTCTAGTAGTGTTTTACTCAGTTCCTCTCACACAAATACACTCGGTTCTATAACTGCTTCTCATAAAGTGCATTTGTCTGCCTAACTCCTGCCATGTCATTCCTGCAGTGCAAGGTCTTTCCGGTGCTAATAGAGCTCTTGCAAGCTCACAACCATGCAGCCACAGGGAAGGGTTCTGAAATCCAGTCGGGGCCTGGATTATCACATGAGGGTATTGTATTGTGCAGTAGTTGCCTGGGGCAGGAGTCATCCAGACTCTGTACTGACCAATCTACTTAGGTACCACAAATGATGTATGTGCTGCCACGGGGGCTGAACATGATCTGAATGGGGGCAGAAATAATCAGCTCTCTCCACCAGCACAAGAGTGGCATTTTGAGAGGCACATTGTTCTGGACAACATGGGCAACAAGGATCTGTTTTCTCAGGCTGCATCCCTTTTGTCTTCATGGATGTGACAGGGCCTGGCTTTGCTTTGGAAAGGTCAGAGGAATTCAGAGCAGCAGTGCAGAAAGCTGCAGGTTTGAGCCTCAGCAAAAGCAGTGTGTGCTAGTCACAGAGCCTGGCCAAAACCAAACCACTTTCCAAGCAGGTTGGATGTCCCTTGTGCTGCCAAGCTAAGAGCAAAGTTTGTGACTACTCCTCAAGGGTATGTGAGAAGGGAGAGCACAATAGCTGGAACAGCTGTAGTGCCTGCTGGTTTGGACTGTAACTGTATGCAAAAGCCCTACAAAAACAAAGTTGCCACTGCTGGCTCATTTTGTGTGGCAGCCCTTAGTTAATGCTGTGTAATGTAAGAACTGCTCTTCACCAAGACCTCTGTGTCCCTCCTTCCTCTGGCCCTCCTCTCCACTACCAGACACATCTCCTGCCCCAGATGAGGAACACATCAGGGCAGACTTTACATGAGCAGACAGCAGTAAAATCCCTCACAGCAGAGGGTTTGTTCTGTTACAGAAAAGCCAGGTGAGCATGGTCAAGATTACTGCTATTTCCTTCTTTGATTAGCAGGGTCATGTGTTGCACCCACTCCGGACTCATAGCAACTCCTGCATGGGAGTAGATCAAATTAACCCTTCTATATTCAGGTTCGAAATCCTNTGGGAGATACATGCTCAGCTATTGTTAGTGGATGTTCCTTCTGTGGCAAATTATTGGGATCCACTGGTAGCAGATGAAATTATAGAAATTACCCTATACAAAAGGAATTCTGGACAATGCATGAAATGTCCTTGCTCTCCTCTCTCTTTTTCCTTCTAAAAGTTCTATGAGATGGAGGCAGGCAAGGAAGAATGGATGCATTTTACTTTAGAGTAAAGCTTAACTCTTCTAGTAAGTATCCTTAGGTGTCGGCCACTTTATTTAGATATATAAATCCCTCTGAAGATCTGCCCATGCATTAGAGAAAGATTGAACTGCCAGTGGACAGACAATTTCTGCAGCTCTAGCCTTGGTCTATTTCATCACAATAAATATTTCGCTGTTGTCAGAAATGAAATCCAGCATTACTTTCCACTGGCTTTTTGCCTGCAGGCGGGAGGTGATACGGGACTCTTGCTGCAATAGCACATTTTCCCTATAGCATCTGTTCTGTCATTATTTACCTAGATTGTCTATAAAAGCTCCTGCTTTTGTGAATTCAACCAATGTAGATGGTGTCAGCTGTTACATGAATCGTAGCCCTGATTTGGTCAGCTGTTGTCAAAAATTACTAATGACTATTGACTAAAGATTTGCAAACGTTAATTATGATAATAGTTCTTTAGAGATACCTGTTCTGTAATAAAAATATGAATTGTCAGAACAATTGACTTAGAAGTTGCTTGTAACCAAGTGATATATTCTACTGATGTACCCCTTAAAAAACACGCAGTGGAACATGGCTTGTAGTATCCATTCAGGTACAGACATGAAGCTCTTAGTACTCGAAGCTTTCTTGACAAAGTATCAGCCCGCTCAGTTCCTACGCTACGTGAGCATCTGTATTTCATTCCTATGTAATGCTATTTTTTGATGATTTCTAATTGTGATGATTGCAAAAATGTTTGAAAATCTGGCCAGCTAAAGATCAAAAATCCAGAGGCCAAACCTTACATGTCATTTTAGTGAGATTTTAATTTTCATGCCGATTTCATGACTTTTCTGCACTTAGGATTGGCAAAATTAACTTTCTAACCTTTTATTCAGAACGCAGGCTTCAAATCTTGTCAACTTTAGCAGTCTGTATTTTAACAGTTTCTTTTTTTCTTTAGGCCAGACTTCTGGTTTACTTTTTCTTGTTCTAAAATGTATCCACTTTGGCTGAATAAAAAATAAACAGGCCCATATATATTATAGGTGGAAGATTTGCATGATATTACAAATGTTTAAAACCCTCTAGAATGTTTCAGAAACATATTGGATAATATTTTAAACTTTTTGGAACTACTCCACTAATAGTTTATTCCCGCAGGAAATGACTATTATATTCCCAGTAATAAACATCCGGCACCCTCCAAATGACACCAAACTGATGAATTGCGAATATTGCATTCCACTCAACCCTATACAAAATTTCATGTGTTCATATGCATGTGTACATGCACACAAACACATCATGATCCAAACACAGAATGTTAGCCAAACAGAGCATCAGGATCTTTTTCACTCCCCACTAATTCCTCCTCACAATCTCAAGACTTGCATGTCCTGTGTTGCTCAGAAAGTCATGTTTACAGAATATAACAACCCTTCTTGTGCTGAGTATGAAAAGTGGGTCTGAGGCAAACAAATGGTTTTCTCAGCTACCCCAAGCAGACTGGTAATTTTTACTAAAAACTTTAATTGTAAACCTACTCTAAAAACTAAAGTCCTTTAGATATAGTCTAGTGTTAGTGCTCTTAATGTAAGAGTGTAAAGGTTGCAGACAGAAATTCACTCAAGGCTCGTTTAATTAATATCCTTCTACCAGAAGAAGCATGGAGCAAGTTATCTGAAAAACCTTCCTTGAAAATTACAAGGGCTTACAAGACCTGCTGTGGGGCTAGCCTCTCCCATGCACTGCCCTGCATTAGAGTTTGAAACAGCAAATAAAAACAGCATGTATCTGATATGGGTAGGGAACCTCTATATCCTGGCAAAGTCAGATTTGGGTCTGCGATGATCTGCGGCAGTAGTAGAATTAAGTTTTTATAGTGCTAAAGGCCAGGTCTGCATCTTAAATGCGTATAGTGTCTGTTGCCTCATTTCAGCATTTCTGGTCTTGAAGTAATTCACTCCTTTATATTCATGTATTCATGCTCATGTTTGGGGTGATTATTGCTGGACTCTTCTTGGTTTGTCCACATCCTCCTTCTTCAAAGAGTATACTGTAGTTCTCGCATGGGGGTCTTACTGATGCAGCATTCCATGGGACGTGCCTTTTCTGTGGCTTTGTTGTTTCCCACCATTTGTCATCCATAATGTCTCAGATATCCTTTTGTAGAATCGTTGATCTCTACCTTTGTGTTTGTGGCTCTTTCATTCCCTTCTCAGCATCCTTCTCTTTTTCAAAATCTTTTCTCATGAAGAGACTGCCTGCTATTTACTCCTACTATCAAGACCATAACGATACTTCTCAACCTTTAGAGTTTTGCCAGTGTGTGACACAAGCCATAGCAATGTGTGACAAATGACAAAAATGTGGAACACTTGTGCCCCATTGCATAGCATGCTATAATTGACAGATTATAATGGGTTTTAGCCATAAAAGCTGTTTACAGAGTGCCTTTTCAGAGAGTATGAGTCACCTAAAACAGTTTGGGTCACTCACTTGTTTACATGTGATTTGCAAAATGTGTTCTTTGGCCAAGTTATCAGATGGCTGTGACCAAATTATCAGATGGCTGAGTCAGACATCCTCAGCTGAGAGTCTCTGTTGGCACCTTCAAGGGTGAGATAGTGGCCAAAAGAGAACTACCCCATAGACTTGGCTCTTATGTGTGACCTCTTCTGTAGCTCTGCAGGTGTTCATGCTCCTCCCCACAGAAACTGGACCAGATGTAACCACTTGCAAAACTACCATTTTATAAAGCCTCTCTCTTACACCCTCAGGGCCTGAGCATTGAGACTTTTCTCTTACCAATTCAGCCCCTGCCAGAAACACTCAGAAGGCACAATGTTTTGGAAAGATCAGGCCCCAGCTGTCAGAAAAATGAGTGAAATGAGATTAGTGGCCATGTCTGAGAACATCCTCACTTGCTAACGTTGCAATGGAAGCATATAGAAGAGCCAGGAATAAAGCTCTACTCCCCTTCCAGCAAAGCACAAAACCTTACTTGGGTATAACCACTTCCTCCACCCATATGGCTTCTTCTGTTGTGGTTGTGGAGTTAACTGGTAGAAAGCAGCACAGTGCCAGAAAACAATGCATGTATCCTGTGGCAGGGAGAGAGTCAGGAAGTCATCCCTTATGCAGAGGGACAAGAGATCACTGATATTGCTGGCCTGGGAGTTGTGCAATTAGGAATGTGACGGTGGAGTCTGGGAGTCCCACAAAAAGGAGTCTTTCACCCTCCTTTTCCATGCCAGCACAAATCCAGTTAATGTGTCAGCAGGATAATAGAACCAGTCTTATAGCAGCTTTAACCCAGATCACATTTAAATGTGCAATCTCACACCCATTCTAAAAGCTTGCCACATTCCAGATTTGCAATTGAAATGAAGGAGCCTTGGTGAACATTGCTTTTCATGGGATGCCACAACAAAGCAATGACTTTTTTTTCTGTCATTTTTAAAAAGCTGCTACCACAGTGCCCTCATTCCATAAATGTATTGATTATGAGAATAAACTAACAGTGAGAATGGAAAAGGGGAGTGTAAATAATTTTTGAAGAAGCTCAAAGATGTCTGTTTGATTACCTGGAAAACCTCCCTAGCCATACTGCCTCTTGTAACCCTCACTTACAGAAACATCAAGAATCAGATACTATAATTGCAGTAAGCCCTGGATGGGAGAGAGCAAATAACTAAGACTGACTCAGCAAAATTTGACATCTGCCTTCTCTCCCAAATATATGATCAGTATGATGAGAGTTGTTATTTTTCATGGTTAGACATGCAGGGGTTGCCCATGAGGGGGCTTGATCTAGGCTTCACCAGGAACAGTCAGGACATAAACACATAGCTAGCTGAAAATCCATCCCCGCTCCACCTCCCCACACTAAAACATAAAGGAAGAAAAGCTTATTTTAGTCCTTGAGAAACCAAATAAACTTGTACAAAGGAGCGGCAGGGCTCCTACATAATCTCTGCAGCAAAAAGTAAAAAACTACTAAAAATCAGGTTCTGAAAAAGCTGCTCGCTTCTGCAGTTGCCACTAGATCTGCACAGCAACAGCCACTATAGACTGCTATGCATGCATTAGTTATTACAGTTATTTTAATGAATTGCTTAAAGATGTAGGAAAGCATAAAGTTCTATAACCATGTTGCTCAAGGTTTTTTTATAAACTTTGGCAGTTAATAATGAGCACTAAATTAAAAAGCTTTTGCGGTTTGTTGCAAAGTTTTTTGCAAACATATTGCATAATAACCCTTCTCAGGACAATATTGTTGTGAAAATTGTGTCATTTGGGCAAATATTTGATAACTAACTTTTCGGAGCCTGATAATTTTCAGGATATACCTACTTACTTCACAGTGAGGGGACAATAAATAAAAGAAGACATTCTCATTAGTGTTCATTATTGAAATATCAGTAAGACAGTTTATTATGTCAGGAGTAGGTCCTTCCTAATTCACCTGCACTCACTGAATTTTTTTGCTCTTGCCTCCACAGTACTTGTTTGCTATATGAAAATGTAAGTAACAGAGTCCTAGAAGATTATCTGATGAGTTTGAATGCTTTCTAGCACAGGTATGCCTAGAAGTAATTCAGTCTTACCTGAGAGCTAGACACTATGTCAACAGACAAAAATTAAAATAAAATAAAAAAAAAAATAATAAAAAAACCCACAAAAACACAACACAAAACCACCACCACCACCAAAAAACTACCACCAAACCAAAAGGGAAAAAAAGCACAAAACCTTGCATTTCATGTAATTAGCAGCCCCTTTTTGGGAAGCAGCATGTCTGCCCTTCTTTGTTCACTGAGAGGACTGCCTCTTGAAGTCAGAGTCTATTCAGTGCTGGACCCACACTGACTGCAGTGGGTGGAGAAGCTGAAGGGGCCCTTTCCATCAGCTCATGCTGCCCATGTGCATGTGGTCGGTGAAGCATGTTTTTTCTTCCAGGTTCAGTCTTGCAGCAAGGTCGTTCCCTTCCCCTACACGTGTTGATGAGGCTCTGCCAGATAAAAACAATCTATCTGGGTGAAGGCAGTGGATGTAGGTTTTGTAGTACTAGTTTTATCTCAGCTGGAAAGTAAGGAAAGTGTGAGCTTTGGGGTCACTTAGGCCCTTTGAGGAAAACCATTACTTTATTTGTTTCAACAGAAGCCAGATATACTGGACATTATTTAGCATCTTTTGGTCCTTGAGGACATCTCTGATCACCTACTGTTAAAATCAGCTGAAAGCAAGATATCAGGCAGTTCCACTTACAACAGTAATTGTCTAATTTCTGTGGAAAGGCTGCCTTTCTCCCCATGTCCCACTGTGTTTCCTTCACTGGTACAGCTTGCTACTGTGACTCATCTGCCTAGGGCTTAATGAGGTTATTCTGCAGCATCAAAAGCAATTAAAGTACTTTAGTACAGCAGCTCCATACAGTTACCTTTAGCTTGTCCTCTGAGAAGTCCTGTGCTGCATCTGCAAAGACTCTGCAGTTTTGTGGTAACGGTTGTGCTGGATCTGCATGTGAGAAGAATAAACCAGGATTGCTCTTGCCCTCAGTTCAGCATTGCTCATCAGGCTGGCCAGTCCTGGGATGGAGAGTGTGGCTCTTGGAGTCAAGTTCTGGGGAATGAAATTTGGGGAATTGACAAAGGAGGTTGATAATGGCTAGCTAGGTCATAGAACCACAGAATCTAGAATATGCTGAATTGTAAGGGTCCCTCAAGAAACATTGAGTCCAACTCCTGGCCCTGCACAGGACCCTACCAAAGAATTACCATCTGCCCAAGAGTATTGTCCCCTTGGCCTTGGGTTAGAAATGGGCTTCCTGTGTCCCTGCAGGTGTCACAGACGCACCCTCTCAGGGTGGCAGTCTTTGCACTTGCACTCTCTAAAGGCACAGGCAGCACCAGTGAATATAAGCCATAAGATGCTGATGCGTTATTGGGTTGCTTAGGACTCTGGCTGAGGTGTTTCATTTGGGCACCATAACGAAACTCATTCTTTTCCAGTCCTTCCCTGCACTGAGCACTAGAGCTCAACAGCGAGCATAATCCCTTCCAGTACCTGAAATACAGATTTCTACTTCAGGGGATAAGGGTCTCGATATCATGTCTCTTATGTGCTGGCTAAGAACACCTGCTGTCCCACGTCCAGCTGAAAACTTTGTAAGAATTTAGAATTTTCGGTTTGCAAAAAATTAGTGCTTCCTGAAAAAATTTTCGCTGCAGAGTGCCCCACCTCAGATCTCACACATGCTAATCCACACCCTGTGGGATTTTTCAGCTAAGCTGATGACATTGACAGCTAGCTGGATATGCACATCTCACTCTCCCTAAGGCCTGTGCCTTGCTGGTATCTTGCTTTCCCTGATGCTGGAACTGGTCCTCCTTCCAGACACAGGGCATTCAGGCCAGAACAGAAGCTTAGGTGGAGAAAATTGTACACACAGTCAGAGGAAGTGAGTGAGGGGTGAACAAAGTTGAGCAGCAAACACATTTCTGGAAATGCAGAGACTAACTTCCTAAGCTGGGATGGAAGGCAACCTGAGGAGAATGCAAGAAGGAGAGATGCTCCAGAGATTTACAGGGAGAAAAATAGGGATAGCTGCAGATACAGAAAAAGTAGTAGTATGCAAAGCAGGAGCAGGATTTGAGAGGAAGGCGTAACAAGTAGTGTAATTCTTAACAGCTCTTACTCTGAAAAAGAGAAGTGTGGCAGAAAGAAGAGAACAGCTTGCTTTGTAGCTGTGGCAGCATCAGAGATCTGACACCCTCTCCTTGTGCTCACACCTCCCAGCGCATCTGCCTGACCCCCACACTGGAATGGATAGGATCCCAGTTCTTTTGTTCTCCATGGTTTGAGTCTTGTTTCTTTAGTCTTTAAGCTTCATCTGTGGCCATTTCATTCAAGCAAAGCAATATAGATATGTGTTTTTCATCTTTTGTGCCTTATCCCAAAGCTTGTGGTTTTATGGACATTATGTATTATGTGTAATGTTTCCTGGTAGTGGAGGGAAACAGGACACACAAGCAAGGATGTGTGTGTGTGGTCTCAGGAGGTGGTGTGAATGCATGGACAATACCCTGGACCAAAACCATGAAGCAAAGGAGATAATTTTAGAAATAAGTGACATGTTCTGCCTCTAGGATGCAGTTTGGCAGGAACTGATCTTGGTCTGTTCTGCAGTGTGGTTTTTTCCATTACAAGGATAGAACAACAGTATGAATCAACTAACTGAGCTGCAGTCATACAGAAGAAATTGGGTGCTGTTTCATTGCTTCAGCCCAGTGCTGAGCAAGTAGTTTCCTCCTCTAGTGAGTTTTCAAGCTTCTATTTCTGGGTATCAAAATGGTAGTATCACCATTAGAAAGAGCATCACCCAGGTCTGCAATGGACACATCTGCCTTGAAACTGGTCTGTGTACAAGCATATAAACCATTGTACCGTGATTTGTTCCTTACTGTACATTCCAAGATTTCAGGCTGCTCTGCCAGGGGCGGTCCCTCACCCCAAATGCCCAGCAGATCTGTCATGAAGACCTGCAAAACTTTTTCTGAAAAGCACCTGTTTTAGGAAGGTGTTAGTATTCTTCATCACAACTGGCACAGGCTTTTTTTTCCTAGAAATTGAGGAGATGCAAAAATAAAACTCATTAAATAAGCAAGCAACAAACCATAATGCTACATAGACAAACCCAGATTTTCTTGTACTTCAGTCCCTTGGACAGAGTCTGTGGTTTGAACAACAGTGATTTTTCACATTGTGATTCCTGCACAATGTGAAGGAAAAAAATGTTGTGGGAATATTAAAAGACTCAGAAGTCAAAAATAGCTTAGTCATGAGTGAATAGCCTTTGTAACACTCCATGAGCTGTCACCATGTCCTTTTCTAGGAGTACAAACCTGCTGCCTCTACAGCTCTACTTTTGGGGTTAGCTTTAGTTTTAGGGTGTTGGGGTTTGGGATGAAAACCGATCCACTGCAGAAATACGTACCCCAGACAGGAGGAATGCCACGTGGACAAGGCCAAAGACAGCTGTGTGAAGCGAGAGGGGGTGAGTGGTGCGGTGGCAGGTGGTGCCCTCTGGGTACACACAACTCCTATTGTGAGATCTGCAAAATAAGATGAGAGAAAATCTCTGCTTTCACACAGCCTACAACAGCAAGCAAATAGGCAGGCAGTACACCAGCACCACAGCCAGCATACTTTTAGTCAGTAGCATCTCCAGGCTGTAATTTAAAAGACATTTCTCAGTTAACACATTAGTTTCTGCTATCTCACCATGCAGCAGAATGAGAAAGGCTGGGTTCTCAGGAAGTGGTGGAACGCAGCAATCTCATTTGAATGCTGCCACCATTGTGGGGTAACCTTCCTCTGCCCATGGGCTACAGAAATTGTTTTAACACCCTCATTCTGCATTCTCCTTGAGCCACTGAGTACTTACTCATTTCAGGGGATTGCTGCATATATTCCCTGAAACACTGCTCTGTCACTGGAGCTCGTCTGTTTCTTGCAAGACAAGAATAGGATGATTTTTTGTAGTGTTTTAGGTGACAAAACAAGCAAACCAACCTTGTAAAACTACTGTCCACAAGTTTCCAGAGTACTAGTACAGAGACAAAAGGAGGTTGTAAATTAGTTTTGGAAGAGAGTGATTTAGTGTTTAGATACTCATTGAAATTCAGAGATAAATTACTTGGGAGACTCACAGCTGTTGAATATTTTCAGTTCTCCATCAGTACAACAGCTTTTGCCTGCTGGGATCTGCCTGTTTCTAAGTCACAGGGACAGTGAAGCCTTGTATATTTTGGGGACAGAGCTGGAGTACATGAGAAAAGTACTGTCCATGAATGTTCTTTACTGCCAGTCTTCTGGAGTCACAGTTGAGTTCGAAAGCACAGTACTAACTTGGCGTAACTCTATACAGATCAGGACAAGATGCCTTGGTTATAATGGAATTATGTTGGAAGTAGTCCAGACTCCATCCTAATGTAAGGGGAAATAAAGGAATTCTTATGTGCGGGGAATTCTTTTAGATACTACTTTAAGAGAATTTCATACAAAAATTCAATTCTTATTTAGAGGCTATGAATATAAGACTGTTAAAATAACAGTTTTGTGTAGCTGAGCATTTCTGGGCAGTAGCCATGTAAGAGTCCTATTTTCTGCAATTGTTTGAAATGTTTGAGTTTACCTGATTTTGTTTGTAAGTGCAACATTATTCATTTTTTCCATTGCTTTGCCAATCTTATCGTTGCTTTCTGGTGCCTCAGACCATTCAAGTTATGTCTTTTGGATATGACATGCCATAAATCATAGCAGAATAAAAATGTATTGTGCCTATGTGTCAACACTTAGGGCCCTGTGTGCTGATGAGGCCTTCAGCAGAGCTCCCCCACATAGCAGATTTTGTGCTGTTTCTGTCATCCCCCACTCTAGCAGTGCATATGAGGGCTGTGCCACTCCTATTAACCCCTCAGGTTCCATGATCTCATTTTGACTGGGGCTACCAGGAGGCACATGCATTTGCAAGGTCATTATGGTAATAAAATAGTGTCAGTGTTTCAGATTCTGATTGCTAAGTATCACATGGTGCAATGCAGAGAAGGCCATGCTTCAAACCCTAGGGAAGGGAAGGGAAGGGAAGGGAAGGGAAGGGAAGGGAAGGGATAGGGAAGGGAAGGGAAGGGAAGGGAAGGGAAGGGAAGGGAAGGGAATTATGTGATCATAGATGATCATAGAACTAATTGTCTGTTGATCTATTTGTTGTGAAAAAGTCATGGAGAAAGGAGGTAAAACCTTCTTGAATGATTGAATGAATCTTCTTGAATGTTATCTGTGTGGAGATGGAATCTCATTACCTATATCATCAAATGTCTTCCAGTTTCCATACCGGGAAAGTTTGGGGGAGGGGTAGTGAAGACTTGAAGAGAAGGGGAAAGAAAGTGGCAGTCATGGGATAAGGTTTGAATACTACACTGCCAGATACCCTATCATTGCCCAGTGGCTAAAAATAGGCTCCTGGTAGTGGGCACACAATGGATATTCAGTCTGTCTCCAGAATAGGTGTGTGCAGGCTTTCTAAATGCCCATGTTCTTCCCATGAAGACAGAAGCAAGTTGCACCCCCACTGCTTCCCTGTACACAGGCACACAAGCTCCTGGCTTTCATTTGTACTCATTTAGACTTTTATTTACATTACAGATAGAGCAAACTCTGCATGCTCAATCTAAATAAAGGGCCCTGGCTCCCAGTTCCTTTCATGCTGCAGGACAAGTGGAAATGGACCTGGGAACTAGGAAGAATAAGACCCTTGTACGGGGCCAGCTTGAGGAGGAGCTGCTTGAGCAGCTCATCCCCAGAGATTTACAGGGGCAGGGTTCCAGCTGGTGTTGCTCTGAGGAGCTCTTGTAGCCAGTGGAGCTGCGGGGATTTACAGTTGATGAAACTGAGACTTCCAAGCCTGCAAGCATCTGGTGCTGACTCACTGCTGGGTGCAGCAGGGTGTGAATGTGGTGTGAGAAGGCACTGACATCTCATGCTTTCTGCAGCAAGTGCAGCATTAAAAATAGGAGCATGGCAGGACCATCTCTTCACGCTGAAGGAAAAGCTCACTCTGCCAGCAGCTTGCTGCTGAAGCCGGGAGGGGGACTGGGGGAAACTGAGTGAGGGAAATGACACATGATGTGTTATACAGAAGCTGTGAGGCTGTGGATTTGTTTTAAATTTGGGTTTCAGTTCTTTGCTGAAAAAGAGATTTCCTAATCTAAATCCCCTTCTTCTCCTCACTGCCCACACCAGTCGCCAAGAAAATACTTGTAAACAGCAGCTTTAGTCACAGAGTATTGCTTCTGTCACATTACTGGCAGTAGTGTGTAGCTCTGTACAAACTGCTGCCTGCCTATGCTGCCAAACCCCTGCCTACAGGAGCCCTCCTCACTGTCAGATGTCTCAGCTTCCACATGTGCTCAGTGAGAAGTAAGATTTATTGCAGTGATAAGTGGTCTCTGAAGTGCAGTTCTGCTGCTCGGTAACTGAAGCCAGGAGCCCGGCTGTTCCCAGGCCTCATGTGACTCTCGGCACAGGCAGCACTGCCTATTCCCTGTAGCGTTCCTGGCTGTACTTCTTCCCCATGCCCAGAAGCAATACCCTGCTGAGACTTCAGCCCTCTTTTGTCTCCAGTCCTGTGTCTTAGATCCACATAGGCAAGGGTAAGCAGCTCACTTCAGAGGCGTGTGCAAGCTTTCCTCTCCCCACCAAAGTGTTAGTTAAGGAAAAGGAAAATTCTTACTGTGAGCACATCAGTCGTGTGCATCTTCCTAAGACAGTGTTACAAATAGAGTGTGCTTGGTATGGGCAGCTGCTTTTGTCAAAGTGGCCGGGCAAAGCTTCCTCTTCTAGGTAGGCCTTTCACCTGGGGCTTCCTGAACAACTTCCCAGGAAACATCATATTAATAGGGGAGTACAGGCACTGCAGGATGGGTAAGAGTAGCCCAGGCTGGGGGGAAGATCCACATGCTGGGTTTGTTTCTGTTCTTATTTGCTCACTTTGTTTGTCATTTAAGGAACTTCTCTGACACCTCCTTTATGAGCACTGCCTTGCTTCTCCGGTACCACCAGGCAAACAGACAAAGCAGGGATCCCAGGGGGCCTGAGAGCTATTTCTGCATGGAAGTGTTTAGGGAAAACATCAGGAAATGTGGAGAGGTGAGGCTACAAGAACTGGAGGATATGGCTTCAGTTACTTCACAGCTGAAATATGCTGACTAAGGGCATTTAGGTATTTTCCTAAATGCTGTACACCTGTCTGTATTTCCAACCCAACACAAACAGTGTAGAACATGGAGGGACTGTATCAGAAAAGCTGGAGTGACCAAGCAGATCCCCATTGCCCCTGTCAGCCAGAAAGAAATGCCAGTGGTGTACAGTCATGTTGCTGAGCCTGGACAGGATCCAGTCCTGGAGACTTAGCTTAGTGTGCTGCACTTACTGGGAAAGCCATTTGCATGCATGAGGCTCCTTACCCTGACTGCCCCAGGGTGGATTTCTAGGCTGTGAGACATTCAAAAAGTCACCCAGGGCAATGTCTGAAGTCACCACGGTTGTAGTTCCTTCCATTCCAGCACACAGAAACAGGCCAGAAAGTGAAAACAGGACATGGTTTCCCAGGGTGTCTTGTTTCTAGCAACTGCTGTGATCCTTGGCAGTAGGGGAGGGAAAGAGGAGAAACTGTGTGCAAAGAGCTCAAAGAATGAAGCAGAGCTGTTAGCATTATTGAACTGAGGTCTTTCATACCTACAGGCGTCTTAGAAGTTATTTGTTGGCATCCATGTTGCAGGCAGTAGGCTGATGCTAACTCTGAATAAATGCCCCTGAATAAATAGAGTGATCGTGTTGCATGAAGGCAGTGGGAAACAAGGTTCATACAAGACGGGCTGGCAATTCAGGACCCTCAGACTGACTGTACCCAGTTTCCTGAGCATTGGCAGCAGAATTGCTGGGCTTATGAGCAATTATATATGGGATGCAACAGTAAGGCCTTCAAAATATTCTTGGTTTGGTTGCAGCACAAAGAAATCAGGACAGATGGCAAGTGGTCCAGATAGTGTTTGGAGGCAAGAGATAACACAAGTTTAGCAACCTTAGCCACTTACTGTGTTCAAGGACAATACCTGTAGCTAATAACCCAGTATCCTCACATTGGGACCACTGCTAAGTCCATGAATCTTAGCTCAGTCAATCTCGTTAAGAGATGCTCATTAATACATATCTACAGCACGTGTACACATACATCAAGCTATATCCACCACAGATGTAGGGAGCCACACTGACCTCTGTGAAGTTAACCCTCAGCTCCAGTCATGCTTGTGGAGTATAAGAACACTGGGATTAGATTAATTTGTTGATACTGTAGCGGCTTCACGATACATTGGTGGCCTCAAAAGCTCACCTGGCTTTTTCCAACTCAATCCATCAGTTTACCAAAAGACACTGCTTGCCAATGGAGACATTAACTCATTTAAAAGTTAAGGTGTACAAGAGTTAGAAAGACAGTTCTGCCACTTGTTTACCTATGTTACTGCAAAAAAATACAATTAAATCTTCAATGGTCTGACATGGATATCTCCTGCCATCATCAAAAGCATTGCAAACAGCCATGTTACATTCAGCAGGGCATGCTTAAAATGGAAGGAAAGGTGTGAAAAGTAAAGAAGGTTTCACATCCATCAGTAGGTTATCCAAAAAA
>VWYO01009031.1:318204-339163 GCA_013400275.1 Rhadina sibilatrix
AAAAAAATCCTCCTCCGTTTTAAGATGCTAATGAAGGAATCAAAGCTTTCCTTTCAATGGAAGACATGGTTGCTGTCAACTGAATGCTATTCCAAAGATGTCCAAAGTAGCAAAGAGCCTCAAAAGGCAAGCATGTATCTTAAGATGAGGAAGAAATTGGGCCCGAGATCTTCATGTCTATCTCAGTCATGGCCACAATACAATGTAAAAAGCCAGACCAGAGAGTATGTCTGCTGTTTCTGATCAGAAAGCTCCTGCAGATCAATGTGTATAGTACTCTGTTTTCTTGAGGCAGATAATCTCAAGAACAGGGCAAACCCGAAAGAACAGAGAAGGAATGTACAAAACCAGTAACAGTGAGGAAGCAGACACACTTTAGTTACTACTAATGCTCTTTGCAAGAAGCCAGATACTTCATGTTTAGGCAAAGGGAAATTGAAATTAGGCTGATGCAGAGAAAAGTGGATTCAGCATTTTATCCTCTGCCGAACACCCACACAAAACAGCATAGGCATCCATCTCCATGAGAGAGCTGCTGAGTGTCATTGTAGTCTGTGGCAACAATGTCAGAGCAGAAAATCTTGTGACACAAAAACAGAGGTGGAGATCCTTCACAGCACTCACTAATTGGTCATAGGGAGTCAGAAAGGGAAAAGAATCCGAAATACCAGAAAGCTTATTGAAGGAGAGACCCTGTCTACACCTCGCCCATCTTTGCAAAACCCAAATAACAAAGAATCATTAAAAATAGGAGGAAAGGAGATGAGCAGTAACCCTTCCTAGTCAGGAAGGTGGCTACTAGAGATCTGCCAGATGTCTGGGTTTGTCTGCCAGTGAAGGGCAGCTATATGGACAGCACCTCCCCTTCTTGAGGTGTGGATTATCATCAAGGTCCTCTCCCACCTGAAGATGCAGGATAGTCTCAACAATCCTGTAGAGGTTTTTCCAGTGAGCATATGTGCAGTACAATGCCAAGCAGGAGGGCAAAGGCTGCAACTCCAGTGCTGCAGTGAGATTTCTTTTCTAGGGATTTACCACCCCCACCAGTCCTTCCTTGTCCTGCTTCTCCAGAGGCTAGCCCACAGCAGTAGTGAGTACCCTCTGTACATTCTAGACATGAAGGCTGTGGGCCAGCTGTGTGCTGGAAAACCTTTCACCAAGACACCCTTACCTCCCACCAACACAAGCAGTCACATGTCAAACCTCCAAACCTGAAGAGCATTGGAAGTGAAGACAGGTCAGGGGGCAGACTGTGAGGAATTTGCCAGAGGTGACTTGAGTGATAGTCACCTTGGGCATTACCCTGGTTTTTCTGTAACAAAATGGTACGCTGAGTGACCTGTTTAATGTAATTTTCCTTGAATTTTGGCCCCCTAAAAATGACTGCTATCCCTTCGTGTTGCAAAGGTTCTTTTCTTCATTGCTGCCTAAGTTGTGCGTCATGGTTGCAGGCTGTCTGTTTGTCAGTTAAACATCTCCAAAAGAAACCTCTGTTACTTTTTATTTCACTTAAGGTTTATTGCCTTCAAGTTGCAGTCAGCATCCCGAAGTTATAAGACCCCAGTCTGAAACGTGTGCTTTTTGTCCCTGATGCGTTCCAAAAAAAATTTTTTGCATCCAAAAAAATAGTTTAAAAAAAAAGATAGCATCTTGTATTCACTGAGAGACCTGCTGTTACTAAAAACATCTGCACAGCTAGCCTTACAATAGACCAAGAAAACTGAACATTCTATTCCTAAAATGATGGTGTGTCCATTTTCCATTAACCCAGGTAGTTTTAAAAATGTTTCTCTATATGACAAAGTCTTTTTATTCCTCAAATTGTTTAAAAGGCTCCTTCTCAAACAGGTACTGTGTGGGGGGTTTTTGGTTTTTGGTTGGTTGGTTGGTTGGTTGGTTGGTTGGTTGGTTGGTTGGTTGGTTGGTTGGTTGGTTGGTTGGTTGGTTGGTTGGTTGGTTGGTTGGTTGGTTGGTTGGTTGGTTGGTTGGTTGGTTTGGGGTTTTTTTGTTTGTCTGGTTGGGGGTTTTTTGTGTTTTTGTTTTGTGTTTTTTTTTTTTTTTTTTTTTAGTTGAATACATCTAATAGGATGAAAAAAGGATAAGCATGTTCATTTTTTTTTTAATCACCTCATCCCAAGGAGACATACATTGTGTCTATCTGTATCTAAAGTAAGAAGTGGTTACCATAGGTATGAACTTGTGAAACTGGACACAGAATAATTTAGTCTTTTTGTTTTGTGTGATACAAAGAAGCATGCTTCCATATTGGTTAGTACTGTTCTGCCCTATGATGACCATCTTTCAAACTCCTGAAGAAAATATGTATTATTTCCTAGGAAGTGGACAAATCTGGTAGCCCTGCTGTGGTGAGGCTGCAGCAGATCCATGCCCTAGGTCCAGGCAGGAGTGAAACTGGGCACCCATTCGTAGCAGGCGGGCACACAGACACATGTACTTACACATGCATGACCTGCAGACACAGGCACACCACTCACCAATTGAAAGAATTAGAAATGGAGTTTCATGAGAAGATTGGACAGATTGCACTCATCACATGAAAGACACAGCCACAGAACCACAATGATCAGCAGCCTGTTTACATGTACTGTCCTTATATCCCTGTTTCCCCATACTTATTCCCTGTCAAGCCTCTCAGATCCCACTCCTTCCCTGCCTTGCTGCCTCCACTAAACATCTCAAGACTTGTAATATGCCAAATGTCCTTTCCTTGCATCCCATGAGAGGTCTCAGACACCCAAAGGCAGCAATGGCCCTCTGTTTGAAACCTTCACCAGGAAGCCTTCAAAATTGGATCACGGTGGTAGGTGTCATCCCATGATGGATGGCTAAAGGCTCCTGTGATGGCCCTGGGAGGGGATGATTTGAGGATTCCATATCTGCCCTTGTCTCTGCACTCCCTCAACAGGAGGCAAATGAGCTTTCCTCACATAACCTAATTAGAATATAAAATAAAGCTGAATTGTGAGCAAAGTGTATTGTGCCCTTCTTTCACTTCTGTCATTCTCCAAATTTAAGATTATTTTCATTATCTACCTTTGTTAACTAAGTCTCTTACCAGGAAAATAACCCAACCCTAAACAAAAAAGTCAGTGTTTCCTGCTGATTTTTTTTGCCTTTATCTGTGCTATAGGCACAGAAATGATTTCTGCACATTGTGATTCCTAGATTGCCTCCAGATACATTTATTTATGTAAGCTTAGTGTTGTCACTGTCTTGGATGTGAAGAAACACAGCCACACGCCCATAAGGTGTTGTTTTAGTTTCAGATCTCAGACAGATCATAGTCACACAGGCTAGCCTGGTTTGTCCTTTTGCATTGGTAAGCCTTATACTTCAGCCGTACCTTCAGCTCTGTCACAGAACTTGCCTGTTACAAGGCAAGGGTTTCCGGCCCAAATTTCCAAAGAAAGGTGTATTTTGGAGTGCCACCAGTAGAGCTGAGGGTCAGAGTTGACCAGTACAACTCAAGTGCACTGCAGTTTGGGGTCCTTTAAGAAACTGCTAAGTGGACATGGTGCAAAACTCAAGAAGTCTCTGCTGCAGAAATATTCACCTCTTTAAAAATGCTCTGGAAAAGGCACAGATGCTGGGGAGGAGATAAGGGTGTCAAAAAAGGTTTGGTTGTAACCTGATTATGGGGCTGAGAGCATCTGGCTGCTTTCAGTCCCTCTGCTCTGCCTTGACTTTTCGTCTGTCCAGAGACTGGATGCCTAGGGAAAGTTTACCAATCTCCTGTCAGACCTGACCAGCTTTCATATAAAACAAACTTTATTTATATAAACACTTGTTTAGAGATTAAGAGCAAAACCGTTTTTTCCTGCCAAGGCCTAAGCTCAGAGCTTTTTGCTTCCTCTGCAGCAATAAATGACATCATTGGCACTTTTACACTGTGTTAAGCATAAAGGAGACCATCCAGTGCTGAGCAGAAACAGAAAACAATTGCCTAGAAATCTTGCATAACAAAAATGAATTACGTTTTTTTAAATATTGAAATTTCAGGAGCCCATGCCTGGTATTTAGGTGTCTATGGGGTTTGCTATGACAGGTCCATGTTGTCAGTTGCTTACAACTTTTACAGACTTTTCAAATGGAAATTTTCCCTTCCTTGTGGTATAGGTAGAGCATTGTTTGAAAAATTTCACTGATAAGATTTTTTTCTGTTTTTCTGAGAGACAGATTAGAGATATTTTTGCATCACAAGTTTGGTGGTGCAAAAGAATGAGTACCTACTGGATGAGGTCACATAGTCACACATGCAGGAGGCTCTTTAGGTATGGAGTCATGTGGCAGCAAGGACACTACTCTAAAGCACCCATATGCAAAATTATGTTTCATTTATGTTATCGGTGCACTTGTCAGAAAGACACATCAGCCTTGATAACATTTGGAAGACAGAGAAAGTATTTTGGCAGAAGGTCATAGTCAGCATCTTGCATGAGCAAGTTGCTCCTCAGCGTGAGCATTAACTCACATCTGCCTGCCTCCATTTTCTACTTTTCTGCCTGTTTGTTTTGCAAGTTTGAATCGTGTGGGATCTAGACAAGGTACAAAATGCCAGCCCAGTGAGGGTTACAGGCTTGGTAACTGGTGGTGGGCCTGAAGGTCTGCTCCAGACAGAGATTTACCAGTCCTCTAGATGCCTGCCAGCTCCCTTGTGGTTCATCAGCTTCATTCAGCTGCTTCACACAGCCATTTCTAATTAGTGACACCCAGTTGGCAGCCATGAGGGATGCTGACTTGTTGCTGTTATGATCAAGGTGTGTCTAAAATATCTCTGCCTCTGTGGATCACAAATACTATAAAGGGAAAACAACAGGGAATTAGTGGGAGGACAGAGATGTCAACAGCAGATTGATTTGATTTAGTGTGTTCCTGGTTGGAAATGATAGATATGCTCACTATGGTAACCTTGTTCTTCCCAAAAGAGAGGGGTGGAGAGAGAAGGAGGAGACAATTCAGGGGGAAAGTGTATACCTGCTAGTAGTAGGATCCCAGAGAAAAGAGTAGAGTCTCTTACTTCATTTTTGGCACAGCTGACAGATTCACCATTAAGGGAAAATAAAGGTGATCTGCCTCCCAGAGTGAATCAGCATTGTATGCAATGTTGAGAGGAGTTTGCTGGGTGTTACTCATCATCTGGAAGAATAACTATCTGGAATTGTGACTGAAGACCACATTGCCCTAAGGCATGATTTTTTTATTTACTGTTATTCATTTCCTTACTTCTTTTTTTTTTTTTTTCTTTTTCATTTTATGAATGATCTGTTTCACGTTTAGTTGAAAGATGAAGCCTACCTTGTTCGCTTGCTGCAGTCTGAAACTGCAAATGGAGAGCAAATTAAAAATTAACAACTGCAAAAACACCCCAAGGAGTCAAGGATAAGAGCTGGCATGATTGGTGATCCTTTCAATTGCATTGAGAGGATGTAGCACAGGCCACATTTCTGTCTTCCCTTTGATTTGCTATGATTTGCTGTGAGCAGTGTTGAACAGCTTATGCTCTCTCATTCATTTCCATAATTTTTTGGTCACCTAAGATAATGCTCCAACAGACAGAAAGAACGAACATTGGCTTAGAAACAGTGGCTACTTGTCAAACTAATTCTGGCTGCTCTAGGAGAAAAGTCTCTCCTATATATCTAACTCCCTTTCACTCCCTTCATCTCCACTTCCCTCCTCTATTTATTGTCAGTTTTTCTTCTGAGAGGCTCCTCTCAAACTCAGCCATCATTTAAAATCCTGGGGTAGTAATCATAAAGCAGTCTGGCCAGTATTTTAATGAGTATACAGTATTTCCGGCTTTGGATATGTTCCTGTTTAACCTTTTGCATCCAAGAGTGAGTGTGACTGCATGCACTTCTGTGTCTGTGTGTGTGTGCATGCATGTGCATGAGGGCTTTTAGTCATTACTTGGGTATTTTTCTTTGTTCTTCCATCTGTCTGTCATACAAGGTAGACTCCTGTTGGGTTGTGCATAACAGCATGAATTTCCATTCCGTCTGATCTGGGTTATGTTTGATTCATTAGTTGCATTAAGTTGCATTCAAAATTACAAAAACAGTGTAATTTTATGTTTTCATGCAGGAGTGCATGAAGAGTAAAATGCACCATCTGCTATTGTATCTCTGACTGCTCTTAGGTACCTCCTAGGGCTTTGTGCAGGGCTTGCCTACCTTGTGGTGTCCATCACTGTCTGTGTACCCTGCATCTTCCTCCCACGTGAATCCCCAGCAGCCTGGAGCCTCCACATTAGGTCTGGGAGATTGCTGTGTATGCTGTCAGTGGGAAGGGGCTTTTACTGCTCCTCACAACCTCTGTTGTGAGACATGAGATGGCAACCCTTCTACTGCTGCACTGGTCTAAACCTGCAAATATGCAAGTGCCTTGGCAGAGCAGCTGCTGTTTCCCTGCTCACTGGTTAGGGAGCAGCAGTCCTGGGTGGTCAAGAACTCGCTGCAGTGCTTGTGGGGCATCACCATAAGCCTGAAAATTATGGAGTATCAGGGCTTTGTAATGTGGGAAGTTACAAAGGTTTCCCGAGCTGAGGACCAGTAGAATCTCAATGCAAGCAGGAGTTAGCAGCAGGGGGGCAGGCCCTGGCAGAAGAAATGTCTTTGGGAACAAACAGCTGGTCTGGGAGGACAGAGCTGTTGAAATCTTGAAATCACAGATTTCAAAAGGTCTTTTGTAGACTCACACATGTTATGAATGCTCATCAGCTGAGAATGGATTCTCTGCAGATAGGAATGGCAGTCAATGGGTGAGAGCAGCGTGCCTGTCCACCAAGGTGCTGAAATGTCCCAACATCTCCTGATGTGAAACAGATTCTCCCATGACCCTGGACTTTGGCTCTGGATTGCCCTTTGGAAATCCTGTGCAGACTAGCTAAATTTTGGTTGTTCTTGGTAGTTCTGGGTTTCTCGTCTTCCTGTATATAAGAAAGAGAGATCTTAGAAAGATGGTCTAAGGTGGTGATTAGGTTTTGGTAATACTGCAGCCTTCTTTTGGGAAAAAGATTGTACATGGTGGTCTCATATTCCCACATTTATTTTTTTATGTTAATTGCATTTTCTTCTGAAGTAAAAACCTGCTATCTTTAAGTACAGTTTAGATCTCATAGTATAGAAATGGTGAATTTCTTTGTATCCTCTCCTATCAGAGAAAACTCATCAAGTCGCAGTGCCATAATTTATTATAATACTTTAACAGTTTACCTTCTGATAAAAAAAAAACTGTAGTGCTCTTCTCCTAACAGCCCTAATTTTCTGTGTTTTCCTCTACTCATGAGGAGTAGAGATCATGACAGCAAAGGCATTCAATCTACCTCACCATGATACAAAGCAAGTGTACAAGCAGAGTCTCAGAAATGACAGCTCTGACAAAATAACACTTTAACACCCCACTCATGCAACTGATGTTTTTCCCCACCAGCATGGTTTCAAAATCTGTAAGCTGTAGACACTGTAAAAAAGCAGGTCAGAACATGTCAGAACAAAGCAGAGCGGGTGGTCTCTCTGTAGCTAAGGCTGTGATTAGCTTTCCTTGTTAAGCTTGGAATTAATCCCTCCTATTGTGGTTCAGTGAAATTGGTCCATCTGTGATGTACTTGTAGCTCTTACTAGGTACTAACAGCTTTAGAAAGTCAATGTAATTGAACGGGAGAAGGGAGGAAGGTTGTCATACATAAAAACTCAATATTACAATTTTTGTATGTCTCTGGTGGCTACTGGATGGGATACTGGATGATTTACAGAAACAACTCCAGCAAGAGACCTAGGCTTATGTTTTTCTGTTATCTTAATTGAAAGTCAATGCACTAGTCTGTGTAAAGAGTGAAGTATAGTAGCCCTAGAGAAATGAATAAAGCAAATAAACTCTTCCAAATTTCTGGCATGAGTTTTGTAGTAACATAAAATATATTTTCCCTAAGTCAGGAGAATGAAAAATTGTAACAAACTTGCTTCATATTAATAGAGGTTAATTTACAGTCTTTTAATTGTCTTAGGGTTTTGGTTGGTTGGTTGGTTGGTTGGTTGGTTTTTTTGTATCTTGTGTTGTGTCACTAGCAAAAAGTGACTGCTTCCAGCTTCAGACTTCTTAGTTTGATAGTAGTCCAGACAGTGTTGATTCATAATTTTTTACCTTTGAAAGGATTTAAGCACAACCAGGCATTAACCCATACCAAGACACCACCTCTTCTAATAACATGGCAGCGTTTAATTTTTTATTTCAAAAGGCCAGTTATCCACTTTCTTTGCTCAAAAAATATGCAAAAAAATGTTGGGCAGCGTGAAGATCTGAGAGGGTATCTGGGGCACTTTGCAAAGCCTGCCTTCAGAGCCACTAGGGACATGCTAAGGCAATTGCTGGGTCTTCCTCTTTTGGAGTGAGGCCTCAGCTCTTTCTCACTCAAGTGGCTTGGCTGCACCTACAGCATTGCTACATCATGTTATTTCTTCCTGCCCATATCAACTGGCAGTTGTTTTTCTCTCCAGATGGTTCCTGTGGTTCGTCATCACATGCTAAGTACGATACAAGCAAGATTACTCTGTACCCAGTTTTGTCACCAGGGTGCCCGCAACACTCTGCATGCATTTTCCCAATGTAGGTCTTTCTGATGACAATAAAATTAATATTAAGAGCAGTCTTCTTTGGAGCACTTTTCTTGTGTAAGGCTTGGGATGTGTTTGGATGCTGCAGAAGATGTAAACCTGTCCTGTTACTATGTATTTGTGACAGCTAAAACTTTGAGTGTTCAGAGCTGAAATGAAGTCTGGCTATAAATGGGAGAGGTTCAGAAACTGTTTGTCCTGTGCTTTGCCAAACACAGCTCCAGTCCTTCATTTTTCTTTGGGAGACAGTAGCTGAGGGTTACTCAGACAAGACTAAAGTGATGTTCAGAAGAGGCATTCCAAAGGAACAGGCAATGGTAGGAGCTCCCCCTCACCTTCTAAGCTGTTGCAGCTGTTTAGCATGACTCATCAGGGAGCTGCAGCATGCAGATAGCAGTTTGTTCATCTGTATCTTCTTGCAATCATGTAATCTTTAATGTCCTCTCCAGATTTTGCTGCCATCATTCATATTGTTGTCACTTAGAGACTGAATGTTGCGCAGTGCCCTCTCTTACTGCCATCTCCCGTCCACTCCATGCCCATACCCCATTCAGGAGGCAGGAGAGGCAGAAAAGCAGGAGAGGCAGGAGGTGTTCATAAAGTTTGGTGCTGTCCTTCTGGTAACACAAAGAGGGAGGCAGCATCACACAAGCTGGCAGATCCCTAGGTATGGCTGAGTGCTGTACTTTGGGGTATACATAGCTTTCTCCTGGGTATTGCAACATCTAGATTGAATGGGGTCTTCAGGATGTTCTTTGCAGTCCTTGACCAGCTCAGGAGAGCCACAACAGTTTCTCTTCCAACATCTTCCAAAAAAAATAAGGTTGCAAGAAAGCATCATGGCTGTACAGGATACAGACAGTTCTACAGGCTTACAGGGAGACGTCTGTTTCTCACACACACCATTTGAGAATTGTGCAAAAGACATTCTTTCTTTTCTACAGTTCACAACTGCCTTTAATCCTGAGTAAGGACTTGTGCGAGACCCATCCTCTTCACGGCCTTTTGTTTTATTTGTGCTTGTGTTGTTTATCTTTGCAACACCCAGTACTGGATAAATATCTGCCACTATTTCACTCAAGTTCACAGTGAGGTTTGTGACTCCAGACATTTAGAGCAATGACTTCATTGTGAGACCTGGTAGGAAAAGGGTTGTGAATTACTGGTTCTTTAAAACATGGCAATGCCTAATCATAAGGAGCAGCTGCAAAGGAAAAGTTCAGTGTGATTCCTGTTTCCATGACATCCTTCACTGTTTATGTTGTCATATGATGAGCATCTTGTTCTTTGAGGTACTACTTGAGGTAATCTTGAGGTCAGCACTGGACCTTGCCTCTATTTTGGCTTGGGTGATCTCCCAGAGCTCCCAAGAACACATTCATGAGGTAGAACGCCTAGCCTAGCAATCACCTTCTCTACGTACAGCTGGTTTCCTCAAATTCCCTGACCAGTGGCTATCCATGCATAAAACTGCCATACCACTTCTACTCTGCCTTTAAAAAAGTAGTTACTGAAAATGAAGCAGTTTCACTTCCTCCGGTCCAGTGGATGATAATGATGGAGTGGCCTGGTATGCCCACAGTGGCACTGAAGTGATTAATTACATTGCATCATCTGTAAGATCCAGATTTTGATTAGTTAAACTGCTTGGTTGGCTAGTGATTAATGCACCTGGAGGACTGAAATATGTTTTTTCTAGAAGACAGAGAAAAGAATCTATATGAAGTACAGGCTGTGGCACACATCTAATTGTCAGAATGATGACCGGAACAGATTTAAAGTGTAATTCAGTTCTGGGGATTTTTAAGGCAAAAGATGGAGTTAATGCTACAATGCCTTTTGTATTGCATAGTCCTCTGTATTGCATGAGGAGCACACTGTTGTTGCTGCAGAGCCATCTGTGCAGTCTTGGAGTAAATGCAAACTTACATCTCTGAGCCATAGGTCTTTGTAGTTTGGAGGCCAGTGGAGACCAGTCAGCCTGAGACCATGTGAGTGATAGCTACTAGTAAACTTGCAGTTTCGCACCTCCAGCAGAGAACCTTCACTGACTGTGACAAGCAGTGTTGGGAGGTAGTTTTTACTAGTCATATACTGGGAGATGTGGAGAACATTGCAAGAGTAAGACTTTACTGCTTGGTTTCTCAGAAAACTGAGTTTTTAATTTAAGGAAGTTTTCCTTGATGGGAAATCTTCAAGGAAGTATGTTGCTGGAACTGCCATCTGTCTCTTTCCTGGGGAAGTATATCTAGTGAATGAGGAGGAATGCTGGCTGGCAACTAATAGCAAATTCTACTCTTGCATTTGCCAATTCTGTTCCTAAAGGCCACTAGTCTATAATAAAGCAGTGAATATATTACATACATACATACATACATACATACATACATACATACATACATAATCTGTACTAAAATATCAAATGTTATAAATATTGCTACAATATAATTACAAAAATAATTATATCATTATATAATAGATAATATAATTTATAATGTTATATAATATATAATAATTATATAATATATAATAATAACATTGCTACAATAAAGTTTAAAAAAATTTGATCTAGAGACACATATGATTCTAAAAGCTGTTTACAGAAGCTCTGCTTTTGGGGTGCTGGCACATCACAGTTCAGACTGCTTGGGGTTGGCTAGGTGTGGGGTTGGCTGAGAGATGTGTTCCTTCCAAGCCATCACCTGTCTTTGGTCCACAGGCACAACTTGGATCAGTAGTACACGTCTCTCCCTTTTGCTCCATCTCTGGGCTGAAAATTTATGAGAAAAACAGGAAAAGGGGAAGGAGGGATAAAATAGTAAAATGATTTTTATTCAGGCAAAAAATTGAAAGCTAATAGAAGGAAGAACTTTTTCACATAATACACAATTAGCTTATGGAACTCACTGCCAAAGGATACAGCTGAAGCCAAAGATTGCAGACCTGTTCAGAGCAGGATTAAGCATAACATGAAAAGCAACATTAGCCAGATTCATAACAGTTAATACTTTAAAATAAACAAGAGATTTTGGAAAGAATATAAATCCTCGGGCATCAGGACAGAAGCCAAGTTCTAGCTAGCAGGATTTAGAGGGAAATTTTCCCTGGGGCCTGCTTCTTCTGTAACTGAGTCTTAACAGAGTATCTTGCACCTTCCTCTGAAGCAACTGATGCTGGCCACCATTAGAGAGGGGACACTGGGTAAAGCGGGCCCTCATCCAGACATAGTCTGGCAAAAACAATTTCCTTTTTTAAAATAAATTCAGAATTAAATAGAAATGAAGCAAAAGTTTTGGGAAAGCAGACGAGTTTTCTCCCTTCAGATTCTGGGAGCACAAACCAGAAATTAGCCTATCCCCAGTCAGAAACAGGAAACCTAGTATCTAGCCTCATACGTTGATGTAATCTATTGAGTTCAGCAAGACCAAACCACATACATCTTTATGCATGAACATTAGCATGAGTCTGAGAGGCCACATCATCCTCTTCCACTGTAACACTGGAGCCAATAAAAACCCTTTTTTATTTTTAATGCAGCTTTTTAATTTTTAACGTGATCTCAATGGGACCTTCTGTGCAGGAGAAGAGGTGTGCCAGTTCTGCTAACACAGCAAGAGGTTTGCCAAGACTAGGTTTCTCCTAGGACCTTCCAGAAGAATCTCACTGAGCTGAAGCCCCTGTGAAAGAACAGTGTTAATTGTTCCTAGTAAAGAGTTAGGGAAGCGTTCCCATGCGGAGTAAGAAGGCTCTGCAGAGGGATCCAAGGCCAGTGTTAAGACCTCCAATGAGTCCAAGTGCCAGGTCTCATCTTCATGTCTCAACAACCCCAGGCAGTCCTGGGGGCAGAGTGACTGGAAACTGCATGGCAGGAAAGGACCTGAGGGTGTTGATCAACAGCATCCGAACATGAGCCAGCTGTGCCCAGGTGGCCAAGAAGGCCAAGGCATCCTGGCCTGTATCAGCAATAATGTGGCCAGCAGGAGCAGAGCCAGGATTGTTCCTCTGTACCCAGCACTGGTGAGGCCACACCTTGAGTTCTGTGTCCAGTTCTGGGCCACTTACAACTAGAAAGACATGGAGAGCCTGGAGCATGTCCAGAGAAGGGCAATGGAGCTGGTGAAGGGGCTGGAACACAACTCCCATGAGGAGTGGCTGAGGGAGCTGGGGTTGTTTAGCCTGGAGAAAAAGAGGCTCAGGCGTGACCTTATCACTCTACAACTGCTTAAAAGGAGAGTATAGACAGGTGGGGGTTGGCTCTTCTCTCAGGCAACCAGAGACAGGATGTGAAGACATAGCCTCAACCTGCAGTAAGGGAAGTTCAGGCTGGACATCATGAGGAATTTCTTAATGGAAAGGGTTGTNCAAGGCCAGTGTTAAGACCTCCAATGAGTCCAAGTGCCAGGTCTCATCTTCATGTCTCAACAACCCCAGGCAGTCCTGGGGGCAGAGTGACTGGAAACTGCATGGCAGGAAAGGACCTGAGGGTGTTGATCAACAGCATCCGAACATGAGCCAGCTGTGCCCAGGTGGCCAAGAAGGCCAAGGCATCCTGGCCTGTATCAGCAATAATGTGGCCAGCAGGAGCAGAGCCAGGATTGTTCCTCTGTACCCAGCACTGGTGAGGCCACACCTTGAGTTCTGTGTCCAGTTCTGGGCCACTTACAACTAGAAAGACATGGAGAGCCTGGAGCATGTCCAGAGAAGGGCAATGGAGCTGGTGAAGGGGCTGGAACACAACTCCCATGAGGAGTGGCTGAGGGAGCTGGGGTTGTTTAGCCTGGAGAAAAAGAGGCTCAGGCGTGACCTTATCACTCTACAACTGCTTAAAAGGAGAGTATAGACAGGTGGGGGTTGGCTCTTCTCTCAGGCAACCAGAGACAGGATGTGAAGACATAGCCTCAACCTGCAGTAAGGGAAGTTCAGGCTGGACATCATGAGGAATTTCTTAATGGAAAGGGTTGTTTAATATTTGGATGGAGTGTCCAAGGACATGGGGGACTCCATCCTTGGAGATGTCCAAGAAACTATTGGACATAGCAGTCAGTGCTCTTGTCCAGTTGACAGTCATGGTGGTGACCAATGTGGTCAGTCAGAGACTGGACTCCAGGACCTTAGAGGTCTTTTCCAACATTATGATTCTGTGATTCTGTTTCAGATGGGAGAATATGGCTGCAGCAGTGCAATGGGGAGGACAGGGAGAGGAGAAAAGATGAATTTGGAGAAGGTAATGAGGTAGGCAAAGAGGAGGCTGGCCCAAAAAAGATGGNACTTACAACTAGAAAGACATGGAGAGCCTGGAGCATGTCCAGAGAAGGGCAATGGAGCTGGTGAAGGGGCTGGAACACAACTCCCATGAGGAGTGGCTGAGGGAGCTGGGGTTGTTTAGCCTGGAGAAAAAGAGGCTCAGGCGTGACCTTATCACTCTACAACTGCTTAAAAGGAGAGTATAGACAGGTGGGGGTTGGCTCTTCTCTCAGGCAACCAGAGACAGGATGTGAAGACATAGCCTCAACCTGCAGTAAGGGAAGTTCAGGCTGGACATCATGAGGAATTTCTTAATGGAAAGGGTTGTTTAATATTTGGATGGAGTGTCCAAGGACATGGGGGACTCCATCCTTGGAGATGTCCAAGAAACTATTGGACATAGCAGTCAGTGCTCTTGTCCAGTTGACAGTCATGGTGGTGACCAATGTGGTCAGTCAGAGACTGGACTCCAGGACCTTAGAGGTCTTTTCCAACATTATGATTCTGTGATTCTGTTTCAGATGGGAGAATATGGCTGCAGCAGTGCAATGGGGAGGACAGGGAGAGGAGAAAAGATGAATTTGGAGAAGGTAATGAGGTAGGCAAAGAGGAGGCTGGCCCAAAAAAGATGGACTTCAACCAACATTCAGATGCATCTTTTTCCATTGAATAGGCATATACAAAAAATGCATGTCTGTTTTAAAGAACAGCTCCCACTCATCCAGATAAACCCATTGGCAGAAAGTTTTCTGAAATGAGCCAGCAAAAGCATCACTAATCAATTTTGAAAACTTCCCTAGGCAGCATTCAGTGTCACCTCTGACAGAAAACAGTCCTCACAGAAAGCCACAGTTGGAGAAAATCAGGCCTTAGTAGTAGAAGCATGCAGCTTTTCAGTATTTGGAAAAGTCTGTCCTCATTATATCAGGTTATTCTTTAGTTCTGCAGGATTTGACACTCTCCGATGCCAAAATTGAGCTAATTTTCTTCTTCTGAACTTCAAAGCAATCACTTGTTAAATCTAGAGGGAGAATGATATCAATACTAGAAAGTTTTCTGTTTTAAAATCAATTTTGGAAATAGGTGAAGGAGGAAATAGAGGGTCTCTTCTTCATTTAGAATCACACAGGCCCAACAACATGAGTCTGGCAACTGGAAAACTGTCACTTCAATAAGAAAGTTCATTAAAATGTCTGACTTAATTTCCTGTCTGGTGGCCGTTCTTGGGCCAGATGTGCCAGCAGGAAAATGACAAAGAAGCAAGAAATAAAAAGTGAGAGATATATCTATCTATAAATCAGACCAGCTGTAACACTCGAAGAACCCCTGAGACCTGTGGAATGAGGAACATGAATTAAGAGCTCCGCATTTCCTCCTTCTCCTCTACCCTGAAAAATACACTGTGGAGTGTATTATGTCTTTCAGGAATAACTGGTTGACTTTTATCTTCAGTTTTGTCCTTTTTTTCTTGCTTGAAAACTTTGAATCAAAGTCATTGCTTATTTCCTTGCTGAAAGTTAAACTTTGGTTACAAGTAGGTCAGTTGAAGTTTCATTGTCTCTTGGGTGACCATATATGTGCAGATCTGTTAGAGCAGAGCTCGTGAAACAGTTATTGCTCCTAATTCATATGAAACAGATCTGGCAAATAATGCATGATACAGGGAGAAAAGAGGAAGAAGAGAGTCTCTGAGGGGACAGAGAGAGAGGTAGGCCTCTGGATGCAAGAAAACAGGGAAGTAGGTGTATTCCTAGCAGTCCTTTGTGATTGTTCCTTTCCCACTTAGTTAGACTGCTTGAAGTGATAAAGGACATAGGGGTAATTAGCTCAATGATCTATTTCCCAAGGAAAAATCCAGAACCAAGGCACTCAGCCACATTCTTGGTCTTTGTTCAGGATAACCAAGTGCTTTCCCTGTCTCTGCTACTGACCCTTTGTCTATCATATCACATCTTATCTTTTGTCTCTCTGCTGACTTTGTGTTGGAAGGACCATAGGGATGAGTCTTCATTTGTGTTACAGATGTTTCCTGAAATGCAAAGTTTATTCTGCTATTTTAGTACAGCTGTAGTTCAGTAATTTATTTGTTGTTGTTGTTTTTAAAGCCATAAAAAGCTCTTCTGCGCTCTTCTGCTCTTCTCTTCCACATCACTGTGGTCAAATACCCAAGCTGTTGTTAGGAAACATAAAAATTATAATAGGAAAACTATAGGGAAAATGTTGTAATGACTAATAAATACAAAATGGTATTTTTGTATTAATTTCATATTTATTTCATATTTAATTCATTTCATATTTAAAATATCGGAGTAGAAAGGGAATCAGCAATAAGTTAGAGGAATAGCAACGGGCTTGTAATAACTCTCAGGGATTTTCCTGAGTGAGGAGTTTGGTGCTGAAGTATTTGGGGGACAATACGGGGAGACTGGTGATTTTAAAACTGGCCTTGAGAGGATTGACAGGAGATTGTGTTCTCTTTGTCCATTAGTAAAAAAGCAAGGATTTCTCATTGCTTGATGGACTAAAAGCTGATCAATGTCAATCTTATTTTGCTTGTAGTTAAAGTGTGAAGCTTGTTGCTACTGAAAATCATAGTCTGAAACCAGAACAATGATTTGTTGGGTTAGATTTCTGAGCAGTAATTGTCAAAAGCATTGGAACTGTTCAGTGGAAACTCTAATTTTCTTCTTGGAAACATTTGTGTGGTAAAGGTACAAGTAGCAGTATCTGGCCAGTTTCAAATCCTGCAGCAAAACAGGAATACAGGGCAAGATGATATGCAGATGAAGAGGAAGATTGCACTGGCTCTGTCCAGGAAGCGATGCAGTTGAGATTGGTCAGGAGAAGGAAATGCTTTCGTTAAGGAATGGATGGAGCCATTGGCTAATCTATCTGGTTATCAGAAACCAAGCTTGCTGGGGTCCTTCTGGCCAGTCGACAGCATCATGAGACAACAATGGCAGCTTTCCAATGGCAGCCAGCCAGCTGCTTCTAGGCAGACAGGAATGCACCACAGTACTGCAGAGCTCTTTCTGCTTCAGTCCCAAAGGACACAGGCAGAAGGACCTTTTACCTCAGGTTGGTATTGTGTTTGTCATATCCCCACAGAGGAGAAGGTCTTCTGAAACTTGTAGGACAGCCCACTGAACAAGAGAGGGATGGTACAGAGGTGAGTAGCAACAGCAGTAGCACCAGTCCTCCCTGCAAGCCTTTCCCCTGGGTCTATCTTTTGCCGCCAAGTGATGGTCGAGCCTTACAGACTTGTCTTCCTCCATTTTCAACCACCTTGCAACTGCATAACTGAAGTGAAGGGCAGGGACAACACTGCTAGGGGTGAGCAGTGGGACTGTGGCTAGTGCACAGGCTGAGCTGATAACTTGCTGCAGGCTCTGAGACCTGCATCATGGCTGATGAACATCCCATGACTTCCAGAGAGCAGCCCCAGAATTTGCTTTCAGTTACTCCACTCTCCTCTTGCAGATCTTCTCTGCAGGAAACACAGTTCTCTTTAGAAAGTTATGTCCTGCTCCCATCAACAGGTTCTGTGTGGATCTGGGCTAGGAACAGATGTAACTAGACTTTCACTCTCCAGAAAGAGAGAGGGGAACAACACAACAACAAAAACAACAAAACACCAAAAAAAAAAACCAACTACACAGCATGTTAAAACTTGAAACCTGATTCTTTACAGGTGGATTTGAGTTAAAAATGTTCACTGTTTCTCTGCATTACCAGACCAAGACCATCTGTAGCCCGTATCAAACAGTCTAATTTGGATGTTGTAACAAAAGATTAGTTTTCTTTCAATATCATGCTTGTATTTTTTAAATAATTTGTCAGATGAGCAGAGAAAACGTCCTGTATGCTTTGTTAACTCAGAGAATATATGATCCTGAAAAATAAAGCAGAGAGACTATGAAGGACAAATTAAACATGATAAAGAAAGTCTTCTAACTAATCAGATCAAATTCTCTGAAGTAAACAGGCTAAGAACACTGAAAAACAGTAAGACGGAAGTGCAACCAATGTGTGATACAGAGGCTGACACATTTTTACTTACAAACCATAGCTGCAAAGCAAAATCAATTACTTTTTTTTACTTTTCTGAATACTAATAGAGTAAATATCACAAGAAATCAGTAATGGTTTAGTTCTGGTTGGGATAAGACAACCTCCTGCCNTCAGGGATTTTTTTTTCCTTTAATAATACATGTGTGCTCTTGTGGGGGGAGGTTGGGGGGGTGGGGGGCGGTGCAGGCAAATAAAACAAAACACAACAGTGATTGCACAGACTGAAGGATATATATATATGTGCTGAAGGAGATAGTTTCTGCCTCCAGCACCCAGAGGAACTAGGACACTCAAACCATCCTAGTACCAGTGCATGACTATCAGCACATGGTGTCAGCTGAAGAGTTCGCAGGCAAAGGCAAGCAAAGTCTTTTCTTTCTTCATCTACCCTGACCTTCACCCCAGATTTTTAACTTTCCTGCCTTATCTGCTGTTCAGAGGCTTGAAGAAACAAAACAATAAGGAAATAAGACCCTGCACAGGCTATTTGCTTCAGTGTTTTGGGATTGATACCTGAGACCCGAGCTGTTTGCGCCACGGCCATGATTGGGTTCCCTGTTAGCTGATGTGATGCTGCCTATGTTGAGGTCTAACGCTAACTTGGCAACATGAGAGTGATGTCCAGCTGTCCATGAGCTGATGTTTACCTGCAGCTGAACTGTGTTTGTTGTGATTTCAGGAACAAAAGATGTTTGAGCCTACATGGTTTTGGAATGTGACAGTTTTTGCCTGTATTTCTGCATGGTAGGGCTGCAGTGCATACAGATGCCTGAATCTCTGGGCACTGGGCTCTTTCCCAGCTGGTGTTAACCGGTTTGTGCTCTTTCAGAGGTTTTGCACATCTTCTCTGGGGAAGACCGAAGCCCTTGAAATAAGATGATTTAATAATTTAATGATTCAGCCCCTGAAATAAAATAATTTAAGGATTTAATGGCCCTTTAATGGCCCTTTAATAAGCAGCCTAAAAATTCACTTTCCTGGTTTAGAGGTAAAAGGGCAGAAAAGCATGTGTTTATCCAGTGTTAACTCCCAGCATGCTAATGAGGAAGCCAGTTGTTTCTCAGCAGTCCTTGTAGCTGGTGGAGACATTCCCAGGATGTGATTTAGAGGGAGCACACCAGGGTGTCAGTAGTCCTTCCTGGTGTATGGGCCTCTCTGCCTGAGCCATCTGTTGCTGCTCTGCTTGTTCACTCATCTCTGAGGAACAAGTATCAGGTACAGACACAGAGGTGTTTTGGTGGTAACACCATTGCATGAAGATCTATCATGGTCCATACAGAAGCTGGCTGACCTTTTCCTCTTTCTCCTAGTGTGGGGCCTAAGGTAATCAGGCAAAGGTGCCGATCGCCAGAGACAGTACCTGTCACATGTGTCTGCTTTTGAGATCTTGGTCAGTCAGATTGAGAGATATAGCAAGGCTGGAAGAATAGGTCAGCAAGAGGAAGAGAATGGAAAGGAGGAGGAAGACTCCAGACCTGTTTTTTAAGTCCAGTGTCCTGTCAACAGGACCTCAGACCATTGATGGATGGAACAGGATTTTGGTCTATTTGGATTTCCCTTCCACCGCAACCTTGTTCACATTTGTTCAGCACTTTGAGGGTTCCTCCAAAGAGGCTTATGAAAATAAGAAGGCAGGTGGAAGAAAGATACAGTTTCATCTGCTTGAGCTGCTTCCCAAGAGAAATGAGGTTGTCTCTTCCCAGCCACTTTTTCGTCTGGTTTTAGCAGTACCTCATCTGTCGTGTATGGTAGAAAAATTTCCTCCTTCCCTTAAGACTCCAGTACTTTCGAAGAGAGCACAGAGCTTAGAGCTTTGTTCAGTAGAGGAGATCAAGCCCAGATTTCATCTAAGCTGAAATAGATGCATGTAGTTACAAGGAAGGGTTTTTGTGGGCTTGTTAATGTGTTGGAGGAAGACATTCTGATAGCAATTCCATCATAAACCTTTGTATCCTCACAGGAACCTTAGAAAAGGCTAGAGAGTCTGGATGTACTGTAGCTATAAAATGGTTTTCAATTCTTTACCTGCATGCACTTTTAATGTCACCATAGTAAGCTTTAAACTGCATGGAAATCAGAAGAAAGAGAAAGAAAATAGAAGAGTTGTTAAGATGCTTCTCACTGCAATTTTTAATGCAGCCTCATTTTCAGAAAGGGCTCATGAGGGCAGTCTCAGTTAGTCCAGCTGGGTACTCACATGCTCAGGTGCACGATATTCATTGATCAGCTCAATCATCAATGATTCATTGATCAGCTTAAATATCCGAAAGCAGTGTTTGACATCAAGGGCCTGCATGCCTTTGGCAACATGCCCTCCATCTCATAAATCATTGTTGTTTCACTGAAAGCTGCCAGCTACTACTGTCATGAGAGATTTCTGTTGTGCATGAATGTCTGAAAAAAACTTAAAAGATTAATTAAACAGAAGTAATAAACACTTGCCAGTGCCTTTGATTTCAGTGAAAGCTATTCATACTCAACACCTACGAAAAAAATATACTGTATGAGGTCATGATTTAATTGAAGAAATATTTAAATAGAGACAGAGTGAAGGGCAAAGCTGAATTCTGGAATATGCTCAATAAAATCTAGCCTTTTTTGTGTGTGTGTGTGTGTGGTAATGTGCTGATTCTAAGGAATGAGGGAATTATTCCAGACTCATGAGCAGGGAATTGGGAATTGCATGTGATATGTGATTCCACATGCTTAAATGTCCACCTGGAAGTGCGATCTTTCATTTAAGAAAGTTTTGCAGACATTATATTTAGTAGGCAGGAAACCAAACATTTGAGTTTAAGCACTCCAAGAGACAAAAATAGCAGTCATACATGAAGGATCTGAAGATCTGTAAGTCTTGGGATCCATAAGCACTCTTCTCTTTCCCATATATGTCTTTTCCTTTTTAGGGTTTGTTGACCCTTCAAAACAGAAATATTTAGAACACTGAAGTCTGTTTTACAAATTGACTGGAAGCTTAGTGGCTGAACATGCTCTTTAGAAAGTAAAAAAAA
>VWYO01009031.1:350275-361574 GCA_013400275.1 Rhadina sibilatrix
TTTTTTTAAACTTTGCTTTGCTAAGATTCAATTTGTGAAAGGAAACCACCACTGAGTCCATGTCATAGGGGGAAGAGAGACATGCCACCTTGGTTCAGCAAGAGTTTATGTGCTCTCAATCTTTCCTGAAGTTTCTATCTTGCAGACCCGGCGATTTCCTGTTTCCTTCTTGCTGGCCCTGATCTTCGTAGAGATAGTACCAAAGTGAGAAAGTACTGTCTTAGGCCCAGAGAACAATTCCACTAACTTGTAAGCATTCAACTCCAGCTGCTGGCTGAACAGATCCTCCTATCCTGTGGAGGTCCCAGGAATCTGTAACACTACATGTTATTTGTGAAGAGAGAAGCTGAAAAAAAAAAATTGACTGGATTGAACAGCCAGTTTAGGGTATTAAATCACAAAAAGAATGTGAAAAATTCTGAGCAGCCCCATGAAATAGACTGTAAATGCCTCATATAGAGACTTGGTTGTTTTGGAGGGTTTTTTTCTCTGGTGTTTATCTGTTGGTAGTTTTTTTAAACCTTTGGTATGTTCACAGCTACATGAATGCAGTTCCAGCTCTGGAACAATTAAGTATGAAGGACTGGATGAAATACATCTTTTTACAAGATGCAAAAAGAAAAATGGTAAAATGGAAAGTCCTGTCTCTTCAGAAAGGGGCTAATTTTTGATTGCTCTCAGGTTTTGGCTTCTCTTCTCCTTGAAAGTACCCATATAGCTTCTGCTGCCCACAGTTACACTGGAACCAGCAGCTTTCCTCATTCATTGCAGTACTGAAATGCCAAGGTTTTCTGTACTGCAAATACCTTGCAAGTTGGATTCATCAGGGAAGCCAGAGTGAGTTGAGTAGGCGGTTTCATGGAGATACAGAGGAGTTAATTGTACAGACAAGGTTACACAGAAAATCAATGTACCCTACAGATCAGGGATGTGCATCTGTAAACTGCACATCAGCAAGTCAAGAAGGGGCTGGACTGTGCTTTCAGAGAAATTAATGAGCTTCAAGTATAAGAATATGAGTTAGTAAAACTGGCTTTCAACTCAGAGCAGACACTGTTGCTCCAAAGCTGGTTTGTGTGCACTCCTAGCCCTCCTCTTTCTCTGCCTTGGTCCTACTTCACTCCATGCAGGTCCCTTTCTCTCCACCAGCATGAGCCACAGGTTCACAAAAGGAGACTGAAAAGGTGTCCATCTGCAGTCCACTAAGGTGACATATATAACTCCAGTAAGTGGCCTTCTAGTGAGAATAGCAAACTTTCCTGTGTGCTGCAGATGGCACTTCACCTCCATTGAGTCATAAGCATCTCACTAGCTACCTTGCACGACTTTGAGTGTGTCCTCTGATTTTACACCACCTTTGCAGAAACACAGTTCAAAGAGGCATGGATACTATTCTGTTTAGGTTGCAAATCTCTTCCCTCTTAGTCTGAATTGAGTAAGAGATCCCTTAGGGCTCCTTGCAGTGGGCTGTCTCATCTGTGGAGGGTCTGGGAGTCAGTGCTGTAGCCACGAAACATTAGAGGGTTTTTTTGAAAGCAAGAGGGAGAAAGAGAATGCATTTTTCTGTTTCAGACCAGAAAGAAAGGGTCAGAGATTCCCCAGGTAAGAACAGAATTACATGAAGTTTTGGCTGCTTGACATGAAATGAACTTAAGGTAGTTTACAACAGTAATTCACCTTTTAGAGAACTGCTTTTGTCAAAAAGGAATCGCTTCTATTTTTCTTCTTGTTAATGTCTTTCGGCAATTCCCATGGATGGGAGCTGGTCTCATTGTTTTTCAGTGCCTTGTGAATATTTGCTTTACATGTAGTGACCTTGTTCAAACTGCCTGCAGTTGCTTTTTTAAATACGGTGTTTCTGCCTGCAGGGAAGGGAGAGGGGAAAGTAGACTATGCAGTGTTTTCAGATATTCTCTCATGCATGGTATTTTGAAATTGTGATTTACCTGTAATATGTGTAACTTAGCCCTTGCAGTAAGCTAAGTGTTTGGTATAGGACTCTAGAACAAACCAGCTTTTCTCTCTTGTGTTTGTATAGCTGAAGGAAACATTACAAAAAAGAAAGTAGATACAAATTTTGACTAGGTGGAGAAGTAACAATGCACAGATACATATTCTACAGCTGTGTGCCTTACCTCATCACTGCTAGTCATTCCCACTAAATATCTTCCAAGACCATGTCTGCTAGAGATGTACAGAGGCAATATTTTCCGGCTTGTTATGGATTGTATGAAATGGACTCTGATGAACACCTGCTCCCAAACACCACATTTCTTCCGTTATGTGGCTTTAAGTGAAACTCAAACCCATTGTTAGTGTTTCTTGTATTTAATTGGCAAAGTAGGCTTACAGTGCATACATACACTAAATACTGGCCATATGCCATAAAACTGTGCATACTTTGCAAAGTAAAATTAGTATCAGAACTAACTCCCCACAGACTTTTTCCTCCCCTCAACCCATTACAAAGCTCAGGCAGACAGGGACTATGGTGCTAGCAGATCAGCAATGCAGAGAAAATTCTTGTGCAAGATTTATACAGCAGTTTTAAACATGTGATGCCCCAAACACAGGTAAAGGTACTCCTCACAAATATGCATGAAGTTCTTGCCTCATGGGATTTCTCTGAGACCTGCAGATTATTCCCATCTCTAGTAATCAGTTCAGAGAAATTGCTGATGTCCAAATCTCACTTATATCAGCTGGGAAATCACTGTTTCCTGTGAAACTCCATGGTTCAGGTTTTGACTGAGCTTCTGCTTAAAGAAAAAAACAAGTGAGATTATGGAAACAATTACAGACATACAAGTCCACTTGTTACTGTTATCTACCTTTGTTATTCAAGTTAAAACACTGCATTAACCAGCAGTTTTAAAATGATGGGTTTGGGGTTTAGGGGTTTTTTTCAAAAATATTGCAGACAAAAATGCTTTTTTTTCCCTTCCAAATTAATACATTAGCTTTCTAAGCTCAGGGACATCCTCAGAGTATTTGGCTCACAGCTTGAATTGTATCCTTCATTAAAGGGTGGATAGGTTATCAGCAGTGATGAGCTTAATATTGTTTGTGTGTTGAGACTCAGAAAGGCTCAAAGTATGCATTAACTGTACAGATGGAATTTGTTCACCACATTCTTACATCCTAGGACATGGTATGATACAGCCTGTCATGTCAGGCATCTCCTTTATGATAATAATCCAGGCTCCTTTCAAACCAGCAGAGGAGAAAAGGGTCTTCTACAAGGCAAATCTCCCCATCCTGAGGGAGAGGAGATCCTCAAGGATGGTGGTCAAGCCTCTGACATCAAACACAGAGGACCCTTCACTGCTGAGCGGATGTCAGTCTCTAGGCCAGCCTTTTGTCAACACTGGGTGCAAAGTCCTGTTTGAACTTGTGTTAGCTGAAAGAGTGTCAGACTACTCTTAAAACATGACCCCTTTTCCTGTTCCTAGACCAGACATAAATTTATCCTGGTCTGAGAGGATATAAATCATGCTTTGAGGGGCCAGGGAAAAGGAATGTGTTATTAAGAGGAATCTGTACTCCATGTTTGCATTTCATTAACACTAAGAGGCCCCTGTCAAGATCAGGATCTGTGGAGATGTGACACAATGTGTGGATGCAAGTGAGAATCAGGAGGGAGCTTCAGTTTTGGAGGAGGTCACAGGAGGGTTTTTCCTGGCCTGTTAGAGGAGAGCACCCCATACAAGCAAGGCAGCATGGAAGGAACAGAACCAAGCCAAGGTGGTGCACTTTCCCGAGTACTGAGTGCTAAAAATGCATTTTACCTGGAAGATAATGGGAAATGCATAAAAATTAATTATGACAGGGACTATATCATACTATAGTTCAAAATGCCTAAGTGGTATTTGTTCATAGTTGATCTGCTAAAACCATGTTTTCTTCAGATTGAGTGTGTGCAGGAAATGGTAGAATGTCACACATCATCTATTATAAGCATGCCACTTGGGTGCCTTTGTGTTAGAAAAGGCTTCAAATATCAGACAACTTTTCTGTAGGTGTTTGCAGCTTTCTAGTCAACTCCAATGAAGGCACTCAATAGGTAATAGCATTGTTTCACCTCAGGGTACACACTGTCTTTCAGAAACAAAAATATTGGGATTTTTTGATCACAGTAACAAAATTCCTAACTTCTGTATGTCTGGAAATAAACACCATGCAAGAATCTCCACTGCTTTTTACATTTTGCAGGTGGTCACTTCAGTTAGTTTTAGCCATTTAAAATTTGTGGGCATATTGTCAAAGGTTTAAGCTTCATCTGCAGTCAGTGTGGACAGAAAGTCACCACCAAAAGGGTTTATACCTCTCCTTTGGGGAGATAAGTTGAGTTGCTTTCTGTGAGCTTATGAAAAGCATATCACTGACAGAAATTGCATTGGCAAATCCTAAGGCTATTATTACTTCCATTTCCCTGGCAGCCTCCCTAAAGGTTGCTAAATAAACAATGTTCGTGCTTTCTCTAGCTATTCCCTAAATGCAGCAGGGAGTAAGCTACAACACACTATGGTCAGGGCGATACCTTCATTTAATAGCAGTTTAGACACCTAATGATGTTTAGCAGCGTTGGTGGCCCAAAACCTCATGCTTGTTTCATGCAGATGAGCCCAACTGCAGGAGATGCTAGGCTGGCCTCTGGATCAGAGATTCCTGTGGACACAGTGGTGGCAATTGTATCTGCACAGGAAGGAACAAAACCTCCAACCTCCCCATTCTCTTCCTACTACAGAGTCAAACCAGGGTAGCCATAGCTCTCATTTATGAGCAAGGAGAGACACTCAGCATTTAGCCATTCACCCTCTCCTCAGGGAGGAGGAAGTGGCTGGACTGAGGTCTTGAATAAGCACAGGGCCTCAGGCTTCACTGAAAAATACCTGTTTCAAGGCAATACCAGGAGGAAATACCATCCAGGATCTTATTTTATTGGACACTATGTCAGCAATCTGTAATGACTGTCACACACCAAAATCATTTGAATGCAATTAAGGCAATAAAAGTTACTGCATATAAATTACACATTTTTAATGAAACACATATAAGTGTTGCAAAGATTTTAGGATTTGATGGACAGTACTAGGAAAACCCTCACTTCCTCCCAGGCTGGAGTGTGGGTTTGTGTATCTCTGAGGTATGCATTTGAACTCCACTCTCTCTGGCAATCAACAAAATGCAGGGTCAAGTGATTAGTGCTTGTGGTTGCAGCAGATAGAGAGCTCAAAGGACTTGCCAGATCCTCCCTAGCCTTACTTCTTCCCTAACATACGAGTATACTTACCAGTCAGAAAGAAAAACAGCCTCTGATCTGTGTTTTCATTCTTATCTTTTCCAGCTACTTCCACATCTACAACTGGGACAAGTCATCTCACAAAATGTGACATAAAGCAGAAAGCCTTCTGTGTAAATGGGGGAGAGTGTTATATGGTTAAAGACCTCCCAAACCCCCCGAGATACCTGTGCAGGTAAGAAATCCTCTTTGCTTCTTTCGTTGGAGCCATCGGCTTTCACAAATGGCTTTTTCTTTAAAGGACCACCTGAGAAATGTCTTCTTCTGAACTTGCATTTCTTGATTTTTTTAACCATGTGGATGTGAAAATCATGCCAAGAATTACCTCTGTGTTCTACAGAGGCATATGAAACATGGAAGAGACTAACTGGGAAATATTTCTACATGATAGTGGCACAACATCTTCTATTGGTCTTTATCTGGCACAAAGCAACGTATCTTGAGCCTTATATTAGATATAATAAAACAGACACTGTAAACTAAATATTCTACATTTAGAAAAGGAAAAAAAAAGATGTGGAAAACTGCATTGAATATTACACTCTGTATCAAAGAAACTGTTGTTTTAGTTGTCTGATGTAGAAACTGAACAGTTTCTGGTGAGACCAGATTCACAGCTGCTACTGTGTTTAATTGCATAAAAAACAATGAAAGTCATGGTCGTGGTGGAGGTTACTATTTCATGTACCAATCTTGATTCATGAAGTCATATGAGATTAGTTTAGTGGGGTGCTTGTGCACCTTTTTCAGGTCCTTGTGCTTGTGCTGTTTTGGTCTGCTGCAATAGTCCCTTGCATCAGAGAACATCCTTGAAGAGCTGCAGCACTGGAATTTACCTCCTATCTGGGAGCATGTCATGTAGCTTTTACCCCTGAAGATTAACTAGTCATAGTTCTTCACACTAGCTTAAGAGGAAACGCAGCATTTAAACCTTGGGAAACATCCTTGGTACCTAAGAGGGCTGAGTGAACTTTTCTGAGGATATTACTGTTTTTCAGACAAAGAGATAGTAGTTGGTGAAGACTGTCATCTGCTGTAACTGCATAATTTTTCAGTCTCCTAGGACTAAAAATTAAAAAACACTAATAATACGTTAGGTGAAGTTAGGTGAGTTAGGTGAAGATCTGTGATGCTTTCATTAGGCCAGGAAGAAATTTACTGCTTGTCTTCATTATTTTTTGTTGTTGTTTTCGGGTTTTTGGTTTGGGGGGCTTTTTTAAGGAAAACAAACCAAAAAAAGCCATCAAATCCCCACCAAACCTCACAATGTTATGCTTTGCCGTAAGTTTTCTCCTTTATTTTGTAGAAAGATGTTACCTGCACATCATGGGTTTTGTTTTGCTTTGGATTTTCATGGATTGCTGTGCTGCTGAGAGCAATGAATGTTACATTGAATTTTAGGATCATTTTTAGCTGAAGCGACTATGGAAACATTATATGTGCTGTGGGTTGGATTCTTTTTTGAGAAAGAGAAAGAAAGATTTGTGCTAAATTTACAGGGGTGTTGTAAGCCAGCATTCAAGATGGGCAGTTTGCTATGACTCTCCAGAGTATGTGCAAGAATCTTTGAGTTTCAACTTCATATTCAGACACTGTTCAGAAAACTCTAGTGAATGGCAGAGCTGAGCATTGAGCAGACTTGGTAATCGTTAATATTGTCTTGGTTGTTTCAGAGGTACCCCATCTTTGCTGGTATGGGCACTTCTTTATTTTAATTCAAACATTGGGTTATGTTCTGTAATGATATTATAGATTGGCTAATTTTTTAATAAAATGTCTTGGAGACATTTGAATAAAGTGGGGGCTATTTTTCCCTGTTGTAGACAAGAAGTAACCTTTAATTCTGGGGCTGTATATCAAGGAAAAGGCGAGTCCCAGATTTGGCAGATGTGCTTCTGCCTGGGTGGTCCAAGACCTGTTTGGAAAAAGCATCAGAGCTGTAAACTTAGACAGGGTGAATCTCATTTACAATAAGGCAGTGGAGAAAGATTCTTACCCTGAGAACAGTCAGGAGAACAATCATTATTTTTCAGGGCCATTTTCTATGCCCTCTAATACATGTCAGAACAAAAATTTTATGTTGTGTAGTAAAATGATGCAATACAGAAAATAAAGAAATAAAAGTGAGTACTTGAAAGGGGGTGTACTGGGAAACTGAAGGGACAGTGAAAAATACAGTTTTCTTCTTATTTCTTTAAAAATAAAGATGTCCAATTTTTATTCTAACATTTCAGTTATCTAAAATAGGTATATAACCTTGTCTTCATGGTCTACACATTGTCTTCATTGTTCTAAGAAAGCAGATCTACTCCCAGAACATGCTTGGGGAAACAGAATGCTTGAAATATGGTACTTGCTCTTCATATTTCTGCCTCAGTAGCAAGTTCACATTTTTCCATATGGTCCATCTGTTGAGAGCAAAAACAAAATTTCTAAAGCATGAGCCATATCATTCTAAATTGGTTTTATCCCTAACCAAAAAAACATGACTCAGATTCAAAACAACCATGGAATTTTCCAAGTAATCTCTGGTTTTGTAAATCTCCTTTCCTATTAAAAAAAAAATCCTAAATTCAGTTAAAATCTGGCTACGTATTAAAAAATATATTTTGTAAAATACGTAGTGATGATCTGGACAGGATCAGATCTTCCTCTTCTGGATACTGGTGTGAACCTCAAGAAAATTCCCTGCTTTCAAGAGGTAACCATGTGAAATTTCTTGCTTCACAAGAAATCTGTGAAGACTTAGAAAAGCATTGTACAGCTACATCTGTGTTAACATATATTTTCCCCACATGCATTTTAATTAAGATCTGAGACTGAGTGAAACAGTCTCAAAATAGGACAGATGAAATAGGAAACTTTGACTACTTAAATAAACTAGTGTATACAATTTTCAGAAGCTTCGTAAGAACATGAGTCACATTTTGAAAACATCATAGACTTAAGAAGCCTGGATGTTATTGGCTTCCTATGAAACTGAGATGCCTAAGCCATTTATGTTGAGTTGGAAATGTGTCCCCAAGTTCACTGAAGAAAAAAGATTTCAATAAATGCAAAATTAAGACCACAATTCCTAGCATTTCCTTCTTACTTGAAAAAAATGTATGTGAATATAAGATCTGTTACACTTTTAAAGTGTTCTTTTGAAGTATCATACCATGAAGGGCTTGATAGTCTTGACTAATTGATTTCTGACATGCAGACATCATCTTTTCTAGTGGTTTTGTTATTACTGAAGAAATGAAATTTACGACAGAATTTCATTGGATGAAAATAATGCTACTGTCTTAACAGAAGCATGCTGCTGCTTTTCTTAACAGCAAAATAGTGAATTATATACTTTTTAATGATACAGCCATTTTCTGTATCTGTCTCCATGTAATGGCCTTTGTAGAATAGAAACAAGCAGAAGTTTCTTCAAACTGGGAAGTTTACAAGCAGAAGTTCCAGAAGTATTCATTCAAGAGACAGGATAAAAATACTAGTTCTGACTTAGGGAATGAAATGGATTGCTAAGTACTGTACTTCCCGTGGGGAAAAAACCATTCTCTCCCATAATATGTTTGTTTCTAGGCAATGAATGAAATGGAAATACAAGTTCCTGAACCATTCAGCCGTTCCTCTCCTGATCAAAAACAGTCTGATGATACATGTTCAGTGTTCTGAGAAGTGTCCACTGAGCACATGCTGCTCTGTGCAACTACTGTGTGTAGAAGGGGAAAAGCAATTATTCTGTTATATGTGGTTCAGTATTTTGCTTTTACCCAGTTAATACAAGAAATAAATGGTCCAAGTAGCCTTTTTTAAGGCAGAAAGAAATTTATAAGGCTCTCACAGCACGAACATACACATTTTACTTGAAGTTCTTTGACCTCAAGCTACTCCCCTAAAGGAAAATGGTACATGGATAATGATATAGAAAAAAAAGTCACAACAGGAAATAAGGTCTGAAAATTTTGAGTAGGACAAGGTGTTTGGGAAAGGACACCATTGCAAGCTGATTATAAAAGTACAGTCTACAGGAAACAACCTTCCAAACTACTGGAAACAGGGCTGCAGTGCACATCTGAGCAATAAAATGCCTTTTTAGCATGCACACATCATTGCATGTGGACAGGCTCATCTCAGCTTTCCTCCGAGCTGGGTTCATTCTCAAGTGCAGGTGCTGCAGCTGTTTGTCAACCATTTGCTGACAATAGTTTCAGAGGAAGTATAAACACACATGAACTGTTTTCAGCGCCATCTCAACAGGGCCGACCCTGCTTGGTCTGAAAGTGATTTCAGCGTTGTCTGTGCCAGTGCTCAAGTTGTTTTCATCACCTCCACAGCTGCACCAACATCTGAAAACAAGCACAGACAAAGCAAGCAACCACTAGCAGCCAGTGGAAGGAGGAAAACATGAGGCTTTCAATCATGTTTCTTGGGAATTTGTAGGGTTGAGACTGATGAGAAAGATGTAAAGGTCTGTGAACTGAAAGCCAAGCATGTGTAAATGCCAGCTTTCAGGGACAGCCATTTAACAAGATCGGTAGTTCAAAATAATTTTTATTCTTGATTCAGTAACACAGATCAAAATGCTTTCTATCAAAAGCATTTTGCCTTTTCTCAAAGGTGCAGAAAGTCTTCAATCATGTCCAGCAAAAGCATCTTCTAAAGACAGTTACCCTCATTGCATTTTTCTCAACTGAATATATCTGTGGAGACCGGGATCTCTCCACACTGGCTACTTACCAAAAGAGGTGACTTCGGCTCTGAAGAACTTAAATTCTCTTCCTTAATAAACAAATATATCATTAGAGAAAAATCAGGTCCAAGGAATCATCTGCAGATCCTTGAAATATGCCTTTATTACACAAATATCATTCCAGCAGGATTTGTTTAAACAAGATGCTAGTGTTTATCCCTGACACTGATCCTTTGCCAAAGGGGTTTTCTGGAAGTCTCACTCGTGCAAGGGCAGCATCCCTGTCTTTTAGGGCTAGAGGCAATTGCAGAAAAGCAGAATTTAAAATATTGGAACAGCTTTCAGCACACATTAAACTCAGATGGATAGAAGAGATGGAGGATTCTTCTGACCAGTAAGTATTTGCAAATAAGAAGGCTTTTTAGCACCTGACAAGCAAATTATGAAGAGATTTGAAAAAGAGACTAGCACTATGTCATCAGCAGGAGAAAAAGAGTGGGAGATTGTTGCACCATGGCAAACTCATGGAGAGCATCACAAAGACAGGCAACACAACTGAAATGTGGTCACAGGAGCAGATATCAGGTAATTTCAGGTTTCATACTGATTAAGAATGGAGAGAAGAAGGAAAAAGAGCAAAGACTGAAATCTGTAGATTTTTAGTGTGGTGGACAGCCATTCACACTTAAGTTTGAAGCGCAGGAAGCCTGCATTGCTATGCTGGTATTTTGGGAACCTGAGCCCTGCCCCAGCATGGAAAATGAAGGTGAAGGAGGAATTGATAGGCAGCAGCAGAAAAGATGGGCAAATCACAGAAGAGAAACTCCTTCTCTATGATCAAGGGTAAAGCTGCACTGAAGTTTTCTACAGAAGAGCTTATGAGCTGGAAGGACAGACAACTCTGGGACTGCATATCTTGAAAACACTTCTGCCTTCTCATTTTACTTATTGCCAAGACTGACTTTTTATTGTTTTGTGTGCCATGTTGATATACTTCCCTTTGGTTTTGACCTTGTCTTCTCACTTGCTGGATTTTTGTGGCTTTTCGGTGATCACTGTACTAACTATTCCTCCTCAAAGCAAATTACCAGAAGACAGAACACGCCATCACAGAAATAGGGAAATCGTAGTATTTTCATAGATTTTATGTGACTAATGAAAGCAACACTGTTAATTGCTGTTATGCACTGCATTGCAAATTTTAAAAAAGAGCTCAATCCCTTCATGAGGTGGAATAAACAGCTGGTACACATTTTTGCTAGCCATGATTCTTCTTTCTTTTTCAAAACAGACAAGCAAAAATTCTTTTT
>VWYO01009031.1:361584-373515 GCA_013400275.1 Rhadina sibilatrix
TTTTTTTTTTTCTCTGATGGATTTTTGCTGTAAATTTTGCAACGTTTTATCTTCTGGAAAGGTTACACTTTCTTGTCTCTCTTCTGATCATTTTTCACTAACACCCAACCAGGAGGTCACTTTATGCACTCGCACTCCATAGACCAGCAGATGTAAGTCTGTTAGTGCAGTGGTTTTGGTGTACTATTGCTTATCACATTTTTGCCCTTTAGGTGCCAACCTGGATTCACTGGAGCAAGATGTACTGAAACTCTGCCCATGAAAATCCAAAACCAAGAAAGTATGTTAAAATAATCTGAACTTTGCTTTCTTCCCCAACTACAGCAACAAAATCAATAGTACTTGGTGTTTTCACAGTTCAGCTGGAACCGGCCTCTTACTCACTAATTTATGACCTGATTTTCTGAAGTACAGTCTGTACACCATGGCATTATTGACCTCCAAAATATTTCTCATTTGTGTGATTTTTTGATCTTTCCATTCATTCACAGATGCATTTGTTTTGCACACGCTGGTAGTTTTCCTGTTTGGGAGACTGCTGCAAAGTGCAACCCTAAAAGACCAAACTCATGGAGATGAGTATGTACAGATCTTGTGTCCTTGCTGCCTTGTGGAAAGAGCATCCTAAAACTAATCTGGGCCTCTGGAATGGTGAATTTTTGTCTCAGATCTTGAAACACACTTTGATCTGGATTGGTTTGGTTTTGGCTGGTTTTGCAGGGGGGATTTCTTTACATTTCCACAGAGCAAATGACTTGCTCTCAACATCCTGAGCTATTTTGACACGCTAAACCGAGATTCAGTTTCTGAAAGTGAACTCACCAAGTCATATCAGTTCACACTGAAGGAGCTTCTTTCTTAGCATATATTCACCTCTTCTCTTTTCTCTGTTTTTTTTCTCTACCATTTTTTTTTGTTTGTTTTTCCTCTCAGGTGCCCAAATGAATTTACTGGTGATCGCTGCCAAAACTACGTAATGGCCAGCTTCTACAGTACGTCCACTACTTTCCTGTCTGTGCCGCAGTAGAAGCATGCTCAGTCGGTGCTGCTTTCTTGTTGCTGCCTCTTTCCTCCAATTTTATTTTTTTTTAATCTGTAACTAGATTTGTTGCCTAAAGCCTAATATTGATTGTCTCTGCCTGTTGCATGAAAATCATAACAAAAAGCACTTGGCAATTATAACAAAAAGCAGTCCTGAGGTTGTTCGGCATTGAGGGTATGGGGAAATGCAAGACTTAGGAATGCTGTGAAATTAACTCTGAATGTGTGATATGGACTCCCTGCTGACATCAAGCTGAAAAAAACACAAAAATGACATTTTAAAAGTCTCCCATTTTATATGCCACAAAAAGCTTATGAGTCATGATACAAGCCAGCACTCCCTCAACCAAAGGGTGGGTAGCTGGTCCTCTACTTATATATGAGACTTGCCTTTGGAACTAGAGGTTAAAGGTAATTAAAGTGCTCACATTATTTCTAAAGAGCACCTGCCAAGCAGGATCAAAATGTTCTTCCTCCTCCTTGTCCAAGCTTCAGTGGAAAGAGCACAGAAAGAAAAACAAAAAAGGGGAAAGATTACTGAAGCAATGGGGTCTAAACATGTTTTGGGTATATAGTGAGTAACAGGTGCGAGAGATCAAAGATAGTTGGCCAAATGAAAGTATCAGACACGCACATACGCAGACTGCTACAGTCAGCACTGCAGTCACATGCCGTAAGGTTTCCCATGGAGGAATGGGCTAATTATTATTACTTGACAAGGATGCTGCAGAAGGTACACTATGTATTTATTTTCTCTCATTGGTTATAGCAAAATAAAAGGTAACATATAAGAAAATTTCTTAGATATTACATTTCAATGCATGTGTACTACTACATTCAGTTGTTCCTGGCATCAGAATGTACTGTGAGCTAAAAGCGGTAGTATAGAAGCTGTTTTTTTGATTAATTACTTGCCAGCACAGAAAGACTATAAGACAGCTTAATTTAATATCCATTGGTCTATTGGTATGTAGCACAAAATGCTGTAAGTATGTGCTGGACATTTTGGAACCTGAAGAGATGTGCAGGTTTTCTCTTGCACTGATGGGTGAAAGACATCCATACATACTTCCTACTTTCCATCATGGAAGCTACCAACATAAACCCCAAGAGTGCTGACTGAGGACCAGACCTTCCAGCACTCAAGTGTGCATTTTATGCCCTGTTTTAGAAGCTTTATTAGTATGAGTTATATTTAAATGCCTCTGGTAATGATGGCTTTAAAATTTTTTATGCTGTTGCAGTGTTTGTTTACCAAATGCTAGATTTAAGTGGCCTTTTCTGTGAATTGTGGTGAAAAGTGCAGTTAAGATTTTCTGATCTTAGAATAATTTAAAAGGAGGTGCTGTAAAAAATATGGTATCCATTGTTTGCTGCTGAATTTTATCTGAAAACTATAGAAGAATTGTATGTTGATTACAAATCATTTTTCCAACCTAGGAGAAAAATAATTTAGGTGGATTTTCCTTCCTTTGTTTTTCAGTTTCCTAACCCTGGTTGGCATTTTTAAAGACACCAGGTTGAGAATTTCTAAAGTTACCTCGATGGAAAACAGATGCCCTTGCCTTGCTGCAAGAGTTATACTCAGTTATTAGTACTTAGGTTGGTCAAGCGCCTCCTCTCCTTGAAATGCAGGGGCAGGAGAGCATGCCACTGCTTACCTTAGGCTTCTCTGAGAGCCCAGGTCAATGGCTGTGAGACTCTGGCACTTCTGCCTGCCCTGCATCTGCACTGCAACATCTGATTTATTATACTGATTAAGATCTTGAAATTACACTTTTGGAAAGGGTCCACTGAGGGCACTTCCATACTTAACTAAAAAAAAAAAAATCAATGAAGAAGCATTTATATGACTTTTTATTATCATAGCCAAAGCAGGCCAGAGCATACTATTTAACAGAGGACTTAGAATTAGAGTTCTCTAAAGGCAAATGTTGCATCTGGGGCTTGAAGCCGAGCTCATATTTTGCAAGTGTTGTGGATGATTAGCTTAGTTCTGTAGATGCAGCCTTTGCAAAGTACAGAGCAAATTGGGATGCTAAACAGCATAAGTGCTAGTAGGAAACAAAACCTGTGTGTGAACCATACAGCTATCTAATTTCACTTGCTTTCAGAAGGGTCTTTCTTAATTTGGAAAGAAAGAGTCTGTGGGGTTCCAAGCCAAGTGTGCCTACTGATGAGCTGTTACTGCCTTAACTTGGCTGTTAAAGAACATTTGTCTTTAGAAATCTGCCCTGGAGTTGGTATTTGAGAGTCCTGAAGTTGCTGGGCTGAGGATGTTTGCTAGATTAGAACAAGGCTCCACTGGGCATTCTGGAAATGCCCTGTCCCAACAAAGTGCAAAACTAATTTGATTCATCTCAGAAGCGTGGCTGTCAGGTCGTAGTGTTCTTTCCTTGAGCACAGCAGTCACCGTTGCTACCAGGCATGCTACCCTTTTTTTCTTTGACTGCTTTGACTTTGAGGCTTGTGGTCCACCACTGGCATATGAGACAGCAGAAGGCAGTCCAAAAACTGTTGCAAAAATGCATCAGTTCCATGCAGATACATTTTCTGTTTGAACATTCACACATTTACTCCCTTGAAGTCAAAAAATCAAGGCAAATGGAGGAGAGCAAAAGTAATGAATTAACATTAAAAATTTTGGGTAATTTTCAAGTAGTTAGGCATGAGAAATCTTATAGCAACACTGTGCAGAATGATCCCTGGGATAAGAAACAGTGATAAAGTCATGGATTAATAGAAGGTTGAGGAAACCTCTCTGGAGTTTAATCACAGGTAAACCCTTTGTCTTCTCAAATGCCCCAGATGCATGAAGGACCTCACCCAAAGGGCCGATGGATTTGCTTACTTTGCTAGTTAACAATTACATTGTTTATTTAGAACTGGCACCATGAAAATATGAGACAAGGGCCATAATCATCTAAAAAGAAAATTCCTTCTGCCCATCGTGGTATTGTCCCTCCTGCTCATCAGGGATGGCAGAGCTGAAAGGGGCACTGTTTAAACTGGTGCTGATGCTGAGGGTTGGCAAGGACCATGTTCAGTTGATGCTCAAGAAGGCCCACAGCATGCCCTTGGCCAGTTCTAAAGCCATAGGACTTAACACATCAAGTTCAAAACCAATTTTGCAACCTGAGTACTACTGAAATGAAGCAGCTTTTGGATCCAAAGTGGAATCTAAATGTCACAAAGTGACTGTATACCAGTGCCTCAAATAGAAATGGCTGACATACAGGGCATCTGCTCTGTGATAGTTTAGGGGATTTGAGTTTGTTTTCAAGTGAAATTGCATGAAGAAGAATTCATATTTTTTTAGCCTTTTTCATTACCCACAGAAAGAAACATGACACTTTGGTGCTTCAGGGTTGAAATTGGTCTTCCTGGACTTCCCTGCTGTTGCTGTTGATCCAAATGGGCCCTTTTTTCGCCAGGTGCAAATTCTCTACAAAAACCTGAGGTAGTGCTCACCCCTCACTGGGCAGCACCATGTCTCTAGGTTACTCACCTGCCTGAGTCCATATAGCAGCCACCCCAAAGTCTTGAGTGCCTAGCAGCTGTGGCACACCACTCATAAACAGACTATGCAGTTCTGCAGGATTCTATTCCACATTTCCAAACACCATTGTTCTGTAGACCCTGAATCTCAGCAGGCTACAACATATCCAGCAAGTTGTAGTTTTAAGTAACTGGTGAAAAAAAATTGCTTCCTAAGTATTTTTTCCTGCAACACTGTCATGTCCCCCCAGTCACAACCAGAATGAAAATGGTTGTTAAAAATAATTAATTGTATTTGTTCTTGGAGCGTCTAGAGACAAATATTCAATAGAAGCCACACTGCATGTAAAAAGTGTGCAAAAATATCAGGCTAAGTAGAAAAATATCAAAAATAATCACCTGTTTATAAAATGAGAAGTGGTGGGATATTCTGCTTACCAGGTCTAGGGAATGTAACTAAGAATACTATAAATAGGTCAGAGCTACATAACATCTGGGTTAGAATAAGCAATGCATGTTTCTTCAGCATGTTTTCTTGTTAGGTCTTCCAGCCAGAATATATTCTGATTTTAAATACCAACTTCCTATTGAATTATATAAAATAGAAACTGCATGATATGAGTGACTTCCCTAAAATTAAATTACCTTCAAACTAGGTGTCTTACCTATAAACAAGCATAATTACAGCAATATATATGCATGGGCATGTCATTCATTTTACTGAAGATTTAATCAAGCTTTCTTTGCAACTAATGTGTATCATTAGCAGAGATCAGGTAGGCATGTGATACTGGCTCTTTAGGAAGAGACCTGGATGGGTTCCAACTTACTTAAACCTTAAAATGTTACTGATTGTGAACAAAGAATTGGCATTCCCCATGTTTGCAAACTACATTAAAAAATCTATTTGCTATGAAAATTACCATTGGATTTAAATTTCACAGCAGACAAGAACAAAAAAAGGCAAGAGGTGTGGTGGCTACCATGGCTGTGGTGTTGGCCCCATAGGAAGGGTCTGCTAGGGTACCTGCTGGGGGGAAACTTGTGTTCCTCTTTACCCACAGGTGCGGGGGCCTGGGAGTGCTGATTTAGGCATGTGATTTGTGTAAAGGGATCAGGCCATGCACCCTGAGATCCATCCAGCTGGTCAACAAGTTGTTCTGCCAACACAGCATAATCCAAAGACAGGGAAAAGTAGTTGGCTCCTCATTTTGCAGAAGCTGGAGGCCTGCTGCAGTCAATTTGCAAAGCAGATGACTCCCACTACTGAGTAAGCAGTGCCAGCCACCTCCAGGTCACAACCTTCAAGTGCAAGGATACGCATTCTGGGAACAGAAGTACGGCCAGAAGGGAGAGCAATGCACAACCCATTTACAGGGGTATGCGGCCCTTTGTAGAGCATCACTTTGCTGTCAGGTTCCCCTGTGAAAACAATCAGCCATTGTACATGGCATCCTCAGGCCACAGCCCTGTTCATCTCAGTAAGATCTTTAAGGGTTAATGGTTCCTGCTGCATTCCCTGGACTGTGGCTGCTCAGATGCCCCATCCATGTATATGTATTTTTGTGTATTAGCCTTGAAGAAGATCTGGTCACATAGCTAAGAAAGGTACACTTGAGCACTGCCCACATAACCATGAGCCCTTTGTCCTGTTTCATGTGCAGACACAGAATAGCTGTAATTCTCATATGTAATTTATTTTTAAGTACAGTGTATTGCTCTTTTCTGAAACTTTTTCCTTTTTCTTTCTTTTTTTGACAACTTTCTGCATTGGCAGAGCATCTTGGGATTGAATTTATGGGTATGGACCAATCATTCCTTTTAGCCTGCAGATTCTAGACCCTGAGAGATAAACCCCTTTTTATTTTTTTTTTTCCTCCACTTCCCCTTTTCAATTCCTAACCAATTTCTTTATGCTTTAAAAGGGATCATACAGCTATAACAACAACCCTTGTCAAAGTGTTAGATCTGTTCACTAAAATGGTAATATTGATATGATATTCCAGACTTAAGGAGTTCTAGGAATTACTGAAGTGATCATAACATAGTGTACATTCCTTTTTTCTGCTGTATAGTTTTGACTAGTTTTGACATCTGGTTTTGGTGAGTTTTTCTCAGGTTGCCAGGTTTTGGGAACACTGTAAGTATTAAACAAAATGTCTAACTAGTGTATTAGAAGAGAGAAACTGTTACGGCTGCTTAAAATTCTGCAAATTTGCAGTGTTGGGCTCTGATTTTCAAGTAAAGTTGTATGTCTAAACCCACATCTAGGTGGTTACACATCATGTGAAAATCAGTTGCCTATATATATCTATAAATGATATGCATAGATACGTTCATTTCCAGGCCTGTAAACTCTAAGTGGACTGAAAGTTATTTAGGAATTTAAGTAGAAGTTTACAGCTAGACTCCAGATCCTCAAGTCAGCAAATATATTTAGTATTTCTAAAACTAAGAAGAACATTGGCAGTGGGTGCTATTTTCACACTTCAGCTTTAAATATAATAGAAATAGATCTTTTAAGTCTTATTCATGAATAGACTGTGCTTATCTGACTAGCTATTTTTATCCAGGTGTACAAATAATGCATTTCTTGAATAAACTAACTTGCAATTCAGGTCAGTTTTAGCCTGGAATCTCCTATAATTATTGATAAATTAAAAAAAGAAAAAGACAAACAAAACAAAAAAAAAACCACCAAATGGTGAGGCAGTTGTAGTTCATGATCTTATTAAAAATTACCCCACAAAATGTCATTAGCTTAAGCTGCAAACTGTAGAAAACCCATTACAAACCTAAGTTAAAAAAATTACTTACAACCCAGCTTATTTTTGTTTTTATTGTTATGCTAAATTAGCATTAATTTCCACCCATGCGTATTAGACTGTAGTGGAAGATATATGGATACATTAACAAATGAGAGTCAAATGAAAATCCTTTTAAAAACTGACATACAAATTTTGCTTTATATATGAAATTGCATCAGCAGAACAACCTCTTGGAATTAAAATCTTTTAAAAATCCCCAGAGATCAGTAAGAAGAAAAACATTAAAACCAAGCAAATTTAAGACCTCATATATCATCAGTTATGTATATCAATCTGTACAGATTAGAGTGATGTGAAATTAATTGCATACTATTCATATGCCTATGTATAATACCTTGACTTAAGTCTTACATTGATTTGATTTTCCTAGCATGCTGTACGGTAAAAAAATTATTGAAATTATTTTTAGTACCTAACAGGATAAAATCTTTCCTAAATTTTCACTGCACATACAATTTTTTACAGACTTTCCTGCAAGGCTGCTATAAAAATTTTCCAGGTAACTTAACCAGCGTGCATTATTTGGCTGGGTGTCATAAACTGACCCCGTAAACGATAACACTGGTCAGAGACAGAAGGCAGTTTTGGGACAAGATGTAGTATAAATGCAGGTGCCCCACAGGAATTCTTTGCAAAAGTCTTCTTGGCCTTGAACAGAGAGCCCAAGGCTTGTCTTTGAGGTACCATGCCATCTGCAGAGTCTTAACCAGGATCCCAGTCCTGTCCCAGATGCCAGCATTCCCTGTCACCCTCATTGCCCCCTTCAGAACACCAGGGCATCCCCCATATGGCCCTGGCTGTCCCCTTTCAGCCAGGAGCACAGCCAGGTTTACACGAGAGCTTGTTGGTTTGCTGAGCATGACATGCCCAGGTGCATGTGCAATCCTAGGCAGACCTTGCCCCCAGAGTTTGAGGAAGAGCATGGCAGCAGCACCATTCATGCACACTGTGTCAAGCTGCAATGTCCTTAGGGCCTTGTTTCAAAGGGCAGAGGAGGGGACTAAGGCTATGAAAGCAGATCCAGGGATTTAATTTCCCATGCCCATCAAGACCTCTAGTCTCAGCAGACTTGCTGGTGCTAGGAGCATTGCTCAGGGCTGCACCCACAACCCTGCTTCCCTGTCCGCATCCCCCACCCCCTGCAGTGAGTGAGCCAGTGAGTGACCCAGAAAAGTCCCACACACAAACAACAAGCCTCAGCCCACTAGCAAACTCAGGCCGTCGCCAGCTGGCTGCCCAGCTCATTTGCAACAGCCTCAGCCTGCAGCAAACCTCCTGGAGTCAGGGCAATTTTTCCTTCAGTATAAAAACTGAGCAGAGTGTCCACTGTTAATTTTCTACTTCCTCTCCCTTGTGCTTCAAAAAAAAAAAAAGGGTTGATATGTCATTATTCATTTTGCTTTCATAAGCTAACAGCTGACAGCATGACAATAAAGAAATAATAATAATTCAAAGCACTTCAAATTAGCCCCTAAATTGCTCAGCACAATTCTCCTGTTTCCTGTGACATCCTTGTAATACACCATTTCCATGGCTAACTAATAAGCGCTTTCAGAAGGGGCAAAAAAGGGAAGGGGATCCAATGCCACTAACTAGCCTAGGTGAGGAGTTATGCTGTATGAGAAATCCCTTCACACTCTGCTTCAACCTTTTTTTTTTTTTTTTTTTTTTTTTTTTTTTTTTTTTTTTAATTGTTGCTTGTTTGGTTGGTTTTTTTACTTTTTTTTATTATTATTTTTNAGCATGCTGTGCCAGGCCTGTAGTTGACTTCTCTACCCTCTTTTCCTGTCTTCCCTTATATTTCATCTTCCTCTTTTTCTTTGTCATAGTTTGGTTTGGTTGGAGTTTCAGCCCTTTCTTCCTTTTTTTGACTTTCTGTTCTCAGAGTTATATTTATTTTTCTTTAATACATTTTTGCAGCATCCTAGTTTTACCACACTCACTTCTTCTCTCCCTTTCCCCCATCTTTGTTAATAATTAGTGCTATTAATTTTGACTGACGGTGCTCATGACCTGTTTGCTGGTATTTGATTTACAGTGGGTTTGGCTTGTAACAAAAACTTGTTCAATGGTGTAGTGCATTGTATCAGAGAAATTGTATTTTTGGTTTGTTGCATGGAGTATTTGCCACTTGCCCACAGCAACTTTAAAACAAAACTAGACAAGCTCAGGAAACGTGCTGGAGGGAAGTCTGCTCCCTGCTCAGTGAGAAGTATCTTCCCCTGAACTGGTGTGTCATTTATGACAGCACATCATTTGGACAGAGACACAGGGCACATGTAAGAGAACATTGTGCACCTGTGTACCAGCCAGATGCAAGTCCCTTCCTGCAAGACTAATGCTGGCATTTATCCCTAAGGTAGTGCAAAGCTGTGCAGCTCTAATTCATTCATTTATTTTTAATCACCTGCTGGTATTCTGACTGTGGTCGATATTGCAGATTGGTCTGTCTGCTTGATCAAAAATGAGACTTGAGTAAAGCTAGACATCCATTTTTGCCCTAACAGCAGGAACACAAATTCACATCTGTAAAGTTTCAACACAGAATGCACCTCTGTTTCAGAGCTCCTTATGTAACATTTCCCCAGCAGAGCACTCAGCAATGCTCTCTGCCAAGCATGAGCGAGGCTGGAAAGCATCAGTAGCTCCAGCCCAAACATTAGCAGTGCTACTAACACCTTTATAAAAGTGAAATATCTCCAGTGAATGAGATCGGTAACAAGCTGTCATCACTGAGCAAGCTGCCACCGTAGATAGAGTTCCTTTGTTGGTCACAAAGGGATACAAGTTGAAACTCTGCATTTCTCTCACACAAGGCACTGCTGGTTGTTGATATTGCTGTGTTTTAGGAGGAGAAAGAGTTTGAATTTTATGACCAGAGCTCAAAACCTGTCTTCGTTTCCATTGGTGATATAATTACAAGCCAAGCTCACGTCTCAAATGTAGAAGAGTATTTTGAAATTTATCCTGTAAAGACAGCTGAGATATAAATTGACATGGGGCCAGAGGGATATTGGATATGAAAACAATCCAGAAAAGATAATAAGAAAATAAATTTCTCGCAAGACCTGTAAAAATGGCTTTCATTCCAGCTGTCTTTGCAAAACTTCCAAAGCATTTGCAATTTCATGTTATTGCCTTACCACACTACATTTTTATTTCCAGCAAATGCTGTGTTTGTCAACTATGAAGTTCTTAAATATTATTCTTGTTGGCTTAAAAAAAAAAAAAAAAAAAGAGTGACTTTTGACTGTAATTCTGTAATTGTTCTCATCCCCAGTATTGTATTAATTGTTCTCATCACCCAGTATTGCGGTGTAGTCCTGTTCTCCTTGCAGTCAATGAGTTTGCCTGATGTGTGGTGGCTGTGTCTTGGTGTGGCTAGATGAATCTGTGTAGTGGTTTGTAGCATGACAGCTGTTGATTGTGTGCTCCTTGCCTAGCCATCCTCCATGTTGTGACTTTCTGTGTTTTTGTCCCTTTCTAGAAGCTGAGGAACTGTACCAGAAACGGGTGCTGACCATAACTGGCATTTGCATTGCTCTTCTAGTAGTTGGCATCATGTGTGTGGTGGCCTATTGCAAAACCAAGTAAACTTTTCTCTTCTATTTCATATCTGTGGTTGTTGGTCAGGGCTTTCCCAGTTGACTATAGCTTCTCTGGGCATAAGGTTGTATCTGGGTTTCTCTAGAGGTGAGCTTAAGAGACAAACTTGTGACCAGGGTGCTTTGGTCCAAGCCAGATAAATGTGGGTCTCCATGTCCATCAGCAGTGCAAAATTAAAATGTGTATCTGAAGGATTTCTCAGTCTTCAAATGTAATTTGCAATTTTTTTTGTCCTTTTTTTGTTTGTTTGTTTGCTTTCTTTTCTATCACCTATTTCAGCTGGTTTCCCCAACTGAAAAGGAACAAACTCCAATACTAGAGTCATTTTGCTTTCCAGCAGTAAATTTTATGTATAAGCCTAATTTGTTAGTACTTGAGACACAATTAATGATACTAAAAGTTACTGTGCACCAGAGGCCAAAAAATTGAATGCAAAAGTGCTCTCAATGCAAAAGTAGACCTTTAAATACATTCTGTGAGTCTCCAAGTTACTGGGGGTCACTCTCAAACATGCATGAGGCACTCTGGACCATAAATTACACAGAACATCAGCAGAATTTCTGCTGCCAAAACTTGTGGCTGCCCTTATAAATCTCCCCACCAAAACACAGAAAACCCTTATCATAAATATTCCACGTTTGTATAAACCTGATTTACTGTTTCAGGGCCTTGATTGGCAGTTGGACTGTTGGTTTTTGTTGTAAGCCTCACCAATAATGGATATGTTAAAAATGGGGGAGGAGAGAGATCATTTGTCCCTCTCAGTCAGAGTCCAGACACACACACACAACTGTTCCCACCCATAACCTTGTGCCAGTGGTCAGTGGGGAACAACTGTAATAAAAAATCAGATCAATTACTGCTTTTAGAAATCACATCCCCATGTATTTCAACAAACATTTAGTCAGGATCCTGAAGTATGGCTTTCTGTATAAAGAGCCCACAGAATCCATTAGGG
>VWYO01009031.1:396627-426542 GCA_013400275.1 Rhadina sibilatrix
TTTTGTCAAACTGTGCATTGAAGTGCAGCCTCTTAGAAAGTAATTTTCTGGATGTGTAGACAGTGTTGCTGTAGGCAATGAGAGTAAGCCAGAAATTTGATCAGATTGCTGGTCTCGCTTTAATGCTGATCTATCCTATCCAGTGCTATTCAGGCATTTAAAAACTGCGAGAGGGCAGGCAAAGTCAATTTCAGATTAAGTGTGCTGAAGGCTAAATGAATGCAGTAGGAAAGGGTTTCCAGAAGTCATGGAAAAAATAAAAGGAAAACCAGGATATAATCTCAGTTGCAACTAAGTCCCTGTAGCCTCTTGATTCTCTCTTATGCAGGGAGGTACCCAGTCTTTGATGATTAATTTTGAAATTAACAGGATCTTTAGGAAGAAATCTATTACATCTCCAGTATTTAACCTATTTACCAGCTATAGTAAATGTTTTCTTGGGAGTATTGCTCAAGTGGTGCTGTCCTGACTGCATGAATGCAGACAGCACACATACACATACAACTGCAAATGATTCAGTACTCAACCCAGTAATGCTGAGGCCAGCAGACAAGGGTCTGTTTGCTGCAAAGTCTCACATAAAAAGGATATATTAAAAGGAGGCAGAGAGACTGGAAAAGTAGGTGTTAGTCTATTTAGTCATGTCAGCTTTCTCAGCCTGTTTAATAGCAGACAATAAAAAATTGTTTCAAGAATACTGACTCAGCTTTGGCCAAGGCATCTCCTCTAGGAGCTTTCTGGAAGGATTGGATTCAGTTATCTTCTTCAAATATGCAATTGCTTTTTAGACATCCCTCCAGTGCCTGAGATGATGGATCTGCTTTATCCAGCATGCACTGTGCTGCCTTGCATCTGCCCATACCTGGTCTATCACTGAGAGACTTCAGGATAAGGCACCCCAAGTGGATGGGAATATTCCCTTCCAGGTCTATTCAAACAAAATAATCTTTAGTTTCAGGAGCAAAAAAGTATCTATCTACTTATGTGACTAGAATTTTTATGGGTGTCTACGTGTGTTAACAGAAGCTGTGGGTCAGAGGTTTCAGCAGGTCAGAGAGTTATGGTGTCAGATATTTTTCAGATTAGTTGTTTTAGCAGCTGATAACATATGGATCTGAACTGAAAGGCTATGATGTAAACCCTGCAAGAAACCTGAAAGGCAAATTAAGCAATAATATGGTTGGTACTCTGGCATCATAACAAACTGTTTTTCTTTCTATGAGGTGCACAGTGGGGAGAGGTATTCCCTCCCCTTCACTTTTCTTGCATTCACCCTCAGGCACAAGATGACAGACTCTATGCTAAGTATCCCAGGCTGCTTTGTGCAGCTGAGGGTACCAGCTGTCCTGCTGGCAGACCCCAACAGCATGACAGAAGGACAGCACCTGGAGGAGCTGGCAGGGTCATTGCCTCTCCCCCTGGGCTCATCCAGCCTACCCCACAGCCATTGAAAAAGGGCATCCCAGAGAGATGAGCCTGGGGAGAGAAGAGGAGAGAGAGAGGGGGAAAGGTAGAGAGGAAAAGACTATGGATTTGGGTTAAGAAGGATAGAAAGACTGCTTTAACCCTAGACCAGTCACACTTTTCCTGGTCACCATTGCCTGTGGATGGATAGAAGGCAAAGATAGCATCTGGAACAGGACAGGACAGCGTGGGAGCACGAGACAGCCCTTCTGCCCATGCACCCTCTGTTTACAGCCAGAAAGCTGGGATGGGATTTGCCTGCTGCCCCAACTCCAAGTGCCACTGTGCATGTTTCTTGCTGAGATTCAAGAGGTTTGGGAAGGGGACAGAAAAATGACAGGGAGAATGAAACACAGAAGGACACTGCTGGTCATTACAGTCAGAAACAAAGAGCCACCAATCAAAGGTTAAGAGAGCAGGAGGGGAAGAGGACCATTCCTGGGGAGGGCTGGAGAATTCACTCAGGCAGTAAGCAAAGGTCTGCCCTGAGCCCTGCAGGAGCATTAGCAATGCTATCTCTCCTGGTCAGAATAGGGACAACTTCTCTTAAGACCCAAACCCAGGTGGTGTCTGACCTATGGTTACATGGTTCCTTTCTGAGAGGAGGTCTGCTCAAAGTGGGTCTGAGAGGAGGGGCACAGGGCAACAACAACCCACCTACTGCCTGCGTGCCCTGGGGAGCTGGCAAGAAGTGCTCAGTGGCAGATTTCAGGATGCCTTGGTCCTGAGCCGTGCTTCAGCTGGTGTCCACCACCTGATCAAAGAGGCCTGTGGGCACCCAGCACTAACCGTGAGGTGGCCTCAGTGCCATGTTGCTTCTTGAGCAGCTTGCTGGGAGAGGAATAAAAGATGCTCCCAGAATGAGTCACAGACCTGTCAGCATGCCAGGGACAGGTGTGGTGTGGAAGAAACAAACAAGATCTGTGCAGTCGAGAAAAGCCCCAGTTGAATATTGTGTTGAATTTTGAGACTTCCTGAAGCCCATCTTCATGTTCCAGTGGCAGTGCTGGCATAACAACTCCCAAAACTCACCTGATGCTTTTCTGGATCCTTGGAAATCTAGGCTGGGCTCAGTAACAAAGTGCAGATACTCACTAGATCATACAGGCATATCCTGTGCTGTAATGCTGTGATGAGGGAAACTCCTGTTTTTGAAATCATTGTACTACCTAGCTGAACTGCATAAAGTTCAAATAACCTCTACTGGCTGCAGTCTAGCCAGGAAACCTCGACCTCTGGAGTGAGGTCATTAAAGCCGAACTTCTGAAAGCTCAGAGGTGTTTAGAAAGCCTGTTAATTACTGCACTAATCCTTTAGACAATGCTGGCTCCCGGCACTTCCGGAGCATTAGCACTTTAATAGCGCTTGGGCCCAGACCACTCCACTCCCCCCTCACAGGAGTACCTCCTGGTGGAAATATTGCCAGTATCTTTTCCAAGTCCACAGGTGCATAAGTAAGGCAGTCAGGAGACTCACAGAGTGTCAGAAGCTGGCCCTGAGCATTTCTTAACAGATGTGAGTCCTTTTTGCCTCATTATCTGGAGCTGACGTCAGTCATCTGTTTGCTGTGTTTGTCTGACACCTATGAAGCCACGGATGGCTCCTACCCACTGTGGAACAAGCTGCCTATTTTTTCCAAAATCATGTTTCTGCCAGCATTTTAACCCTGTAGGCTCAGCAAGCCAACAGGTCAGCAGAAGGGCAGAGCATTCTGGAGCCAGAGCATGGGTTTAAGGACAGTGTGGAAATCAAATGCCTAATCCATGAAAAATGCCTATGACAAAATATGAACAATTAAACCATAATCGCAGTAACACTGCAAACAGCTCGTCAAAACAGTGGTATTCATTCAATCAGACAAAGTAGCTGCTGCCCAGCAGTTCTCACTCTTTCCAGCTGGACACTCACATACCCAAACACGAGCCTTCCTTAGAGGAGAACAGGTGACGCCCCTAAACAGCAGAGGTAGCAGCCGTGTTCTGTGAACCTCTTGTAGTTAATGATCTTTGTCTGGCTGATCAATGATTTTCTAGCAGGTTTGCTGGGCCATGGTTAAAAAGCAATCACAACTGGTTTGTGTTACTGCATCTACTGTAGCAACCCACATCAGCTACCGCTCTCTCATGGGCATGAGAAAGCTGCTTAGAACTTCTGGTCTTCAGACTGCTTGCCTGGTACTCCTTCAGCCAGGCACATACCATTTCCTAAGCACATTCAGGCATCCCAGTCTCACTGATCTAGGCACTGAGGTTTCCAGCACAACTGTCCATGTAGTGGGGGCCCCCGGGGCCCTCAGGGATCCCCTACTGTCTCACAGACTATAGTTGCTACTCTGCAGGCAACAGATGAATTCAAGAACTGAAACTGAATTCATGCCCATGCCAACGATGAGTGCAGTGTCTCCTGGATAAGGCCTTACCCAAGGACTGGCAATTCCCTGGCTTTGTCATTTATACAGCATAGAACATGCTGCACAATGAGAACATGCTGAAACAGAGACATAGCTATTAGCAGGGTCTGTAACTATTGACAGGCATTGACTATTATGACAGATGTTACTTTTGGGGGAAAGTAATATTTGAATGAGACAAAAAGAATGGAAAGACAAGAAAAACTTCTCTGACAGCCAGCTGGGAGAGAGGCAATGGAGAGTCAAGTGTCCTTTTCCTGTTTTTGTCTCCAGGGCAGCAGATGATCCCCTGTAATACTTCACCACAATCATAGTTTTTCGTTAGTCACACAGATTCCTTCCTGGTACTATCTGCTTACGGGATGCTCTGCACAGTAAAGCACCTTAGGTGTAACTGTTGCACACTACCTGGTTGTCAACCTTTGTGCTTAAATAAAATGAGCTCCCAAGTACAAATCAAAGCAACCACAGGCAGGGAAAAATGGGGAAAGCAGGCAGAACTCTCAGATTTGTGGCAATCACTTTCTGTGGGAGCCCAGCACAGCACAGTTAACGGTGCAAGACCATGAGAACAGCAGCAAAACAACGAAATGACAACACTCCAGCAGAGGATCTGCAAAACATAACCACAGCATCTTGGGGGGGGAAGTACTGAATTGCCAGTAGGAGGCAGGCTGCACAGCTGGAAGTTTCAACTTGCAGCAAGTCTATTTGTAAAAGTCTTTGGCCTTAAAAGAGCTAAGGCACCTACAGTACCCTGCAATGAGCAGCTCCAGCAGGGAAAATTTCAGAACCTTGCATTGGAGTAATCAGTAAGCTAGTGAACGAAGTTTCAATTTTTCACTTTGAGAAAGGAAGGCCAAAGTTGCTGCTCCATACCTGGTATGGACCCATTACTGCAAGGATCTGAACGTCTCTCTCTCTCATCCCATATTGCTGCCATGTGTCTGTGGCTGCTCAGTACAGGACTGTGCTCTCTTGTGCAAAGACAGGAGCACTCTGTTTAGGAGCTGAACAAGTGTTTATGCTGGGGATCCAGAGAGAGGTTATGTTTTCCGGCTCTGCTCTAGTCTTCTGCAGCTTGCTTGTGCCAGGCTTGAACAGCTGTAAGCTTGTCTTCTTTCTTCTGCTGCTAAAGTCTCTCTATTCATCGTCTTGAGAAGTCTCTGCATCTGATCTGAAAGCAGGAGAGTCAGAGATGTATTACTTAGCTGTTTCTGCAGACCCGAGCAATCACTCCACCATGTGGAGTGTCCTCAACCACTCCACAAGAGCAGAGATGTCCTCAGCCAAATGATAGCACTTGAGCCACTGTTTAAGAGAAAATTGGGACATTCAGGAAAGAGTAGCCAATTAATGGATATTGTAGACTAAAACTGTGCTGCAATCCAACTGTGCTGTCTCTCCTAATACAAATTTCAGCACTTCAGGCAAGTCAGAGAGGATAGTCTGTGAAAAAACAGTTTGTTTGTGAAAGAAACCAAAGGGCTGTTTTCTGTTTTTGACTGTGACCTCATGTACCTCAGTAAGGCACACTGCTGGAGACAACTATGCCTGGCCTAATCTTGGATTGAGAAGTATAAAATTTTCCTATTCTGGAAGTTTTTCTGTTGCCTCTGTGCGTGAGCTTTAGTTAACTCCTTAGTGGCTAGCAAAACTTAACAGCCTGCTTCTGATCTCAGAATTGGATCTAGATCCTGTAGGTATCAGTCATGTAACCTGTGTGTGTAATGTAATAGTCATGTAACTGCTGTAGCATTTCAACAATTTGGGCCCTTGTGTTCTTTTGTAAGCTTACTGCAAAAATGACAGTGGCCAAACACTTAGGTCTGAACAAATCCAACAGTTCTTGCTATTTGGGCAATCAAGGAATGAGAACAAGCCATATTTTGCAACCTGGTAGGTAAGATTCTGATTTTTAAAAGCTCATCAACCTTAAGCTAAAAACAAGAAAAGCTAAAGCTTTATTTCTACAAATAGCAATGCTGTAAGAGGGTCTTTACACAGTCGTGCTACCAGGCTGGTAGTAGATCTGATGTGTATGTATTCTCTTGTATCCTCAAAGTAACAGGATAAAAGAGGAAGGAGGGGGAAGAAAGAGATAAGCTCTTCACTTCTGGTCACTAATGTGCTGTAGATGAGTTTCCATTTTCAGAAATATTGCAAGATGTGGTGTCTGAGGGAGGCAAGCCATGCAGTACCTTCCTAACAAGAAGTCTCTTAGGCTTGATAATCATATCAGACCCTTGGTCCCTGAGAAGAGCAAGATATTGGGTCCCAACTTGCCCTGCCATCTCTTTCTACAGATGGAGAGAAGACTCTTGCGAGATGGCAGACAAAATAGCTGCTACAAAACTACATGGTGCATAGCGATGAAGAATCAGCCACAGTTACATTTTTGAGAAGATGTAATAGGGTGCTGTTTTCTTTCCCTGTGTGCATTGCTGCATAACATTGCCATGGACAAACAAGGTTTTTCACACTGAGGGGGCAGAAGGAGATCTTGTTTGGGCTGTTATGTATGTCAGGAACAACTTAATCACCAGTAGGGTTGCTTTCTTGCCTGAGACCATTGCTTTATCTTTCAGGAATCATCAATGTTCCACTTAGGAAATATTTTTGCCTCTAGTGATTTGTATGCGTGTGTTAGCTATCCAGCAAAAGATGGCATGACTAAATAATCCAACAAGTGTTTTATCAGCTTGTGTTTGCTCCTGATTCAAAGACAATGCCCCCCAAACAGTCATTACCCAGGAATGCAGATCTTAGAGCTTTGGCATTAGATTTCACTTAATGGAATTTGCTGCACAGATAAAACACAAAAAACAGCTAGTCCTGACTCTGAGGACATTTCCTGTGATAACAAACAGTTGACATAGGAAAAAATATAATTTATCCACTGGTTTTTCTGAGGTCAATGATTTAAAAAAACAAAGGAGGTGTTTTGAGGGACTTTTTTTTACTTCCAGACAAGCACCCCAGAGGAATGGATTTCAAATTGATGAGGTATTTCATCCTGATTTTCAAGTCATATGAGCTCACTTGTTGCCAGACATGCTCTAGAGGACTGGCACTAGAAACTACAGAGGAATTATGTTGCCATTTCAGCAGACAGAAGAAATCATGCTTCATAGCTGGTGCCCTAAGAGCCCTGGACAACCAAGTGTGACCGATATCTGACCCTGGCCAGGACAGTGGAAATGAGTGTTGCACATACTTCAGATGTCTTAGGAACAAAACCAGCATCCACAGATACATTGGTCCTGATGGCCTTCTGTGTCTGATGTCTGCCAGGACAATCATAAGGAACCTTTCTCTGATATGCCACCATGCTCTGCCAGTCTGGAGATTGAATACGTTGGTAAAAACTCAGAGAAAACTGGAAAAGGCTTCCACCTTTCCAGAGTACTATCTTTTACACAGGCAGCTGTCTCTGTAAGTTTTGTTCTCAGTGTGTTCTTTAGATCCTATGTCAGGGGCCACTGTCCCCTCCTTTGTGGATTCAGCTGGCTGCAATGGGTATGGAAGAGAAATGAGAAGGGTTGTAATGTGTTTTAAAACCCTGGCACATTAAAAATTTGTATGATGTGCAATTGCTTTTATTAGCTACTGCCTCAGCAATTAAGGTTCCAGAAAAACTAGCTAAAACATCAGGTGGGGATCATGCAATTGGAGAGGTATACTATCCAGCTCCCTCTCTCTTTAAGGATACAATCCCTGCTTTTGCCTTCTTCATGCCCCATCCTCCTCTCATGGTCATCCTGTCTGAATATGTGAAGTCAAGTAACCTGTTACACTGTGGGATGCTTATTTCTGTATGCCAAAGGAAAGGCCTGAGCTGTTCCACCGTGCCAGGTAAAGCATAAACTATCTGGCACTGCTCCCTTTGTAGGCAGAGAAGCACACTGCACACAACAATGTGTGCACTGGGAATGTGAAAAAGGAGCATTCTTCTCAGTTCCTGTGTTTTGCTTGTCTTCCTCAATGACAGTCCTGAAATTAAGGAGTGTGATGCATTTGCCATCTCTGGTGAAAAGCAGCACTTCAGCCCTAGAGGGTATTACAAAGAAACACTGAGTGGTTTGACATTTGCTATAAGAAATGGCACAGTACATGTTCTTTCCAGGAGTAGATTTCAGTCCCCAGGTGAGGCATTTTTAGTAGCAGTATACCTGGATAGGCACAGCCTTTCTCAGGGAGAAAAAAATAGAGCAATAACTCAGTGCCTGAGGCAGGCAGACTTCTCTATCCTACTCTAAGCATGGGTATTGCAAGGGTACGTGTTGTAGATACATCTGTAAAGTAAAAGAGAGTGTACTATGGGGTTTCCTGACTGTTAAAGCCTTGGAGTAATCTAAGGAAGCCAGCTGGTGGTGGAGAAAACCATTTCCTCTGGAAAGGAACTCCATTTTTGACAATTTTCTGTGTGTTTCTGGAATACAAGTCTGCCCATCCAGTATCAGATTTCCTGAAGTACAAGGGAAGATGTGGCAAGGGAGTTATCAGCCATGAAGGATGACATCATGACTGGCACCTAACAGCATCTAGGAGCCTGTTCCCATCAGGAGCTCAGTGACTGTCCTCTCCAATGCTTCACACTCATAATAGGCTGACAGTGACAAGTGTCACCTGGAGCAGAGCTCTTTCTATTCAGCTCACCTTCACAATAATCAAGTACTAAGAAGTAGTGCATCCTTGCTGCTGGGAACTCTGCAGACTTCCAGCTAGTTGTGTAGTTTGAAGGGCAAACGAAGATGACAGCAGGCAGGAGAGGTTATTTGTAGAGTGAGTTGGAAAATTGATTTGTTCCAACCATAAAGTAGTATGGCTGAGACTAAAAATAGAAACCCTTAGTCAGAAATTTATGCATTTCTATCCATATTTACAGCGTTTGCTGGAATGTGGACGTGAGCCCTTTGAGAGCACCGGAATTTACTTTTGCTTATCTCCTCCCTTTTATTAAATATTTTCACTTGTCAAAATCCTTAAGTATCAGAAAATGGATCTTTCAAGAAAGAACTGCCTTCTCAAAAAATATTCTGATCTGATATTCATCAAGAATCAGGATATAAAAATATGTGGTTTGCTTGCCATCAGTTACTCTGTTTTGTAATAGTCATTGAAGGTATTCATCAGTATCTCAGAGGACTACATTTCCACGTTTTGTGGAGGCTAAAACTTTAGTAGGTAATCCAGTGTAAAAGGCACTGTGATTTAAATTCACCAGGTGGCCTGTGGGCTGCCTCCTTAGCTTACGTCACCTACCCAGCTGGCAGTTAAGGGCCAGTTGAAGGGACAAAACAGTGTATGAGGACAAAATAGGGAAGAGTAGCAGTGCTACATAGAGTGAAATCCTGTAGAATCTTCTTTGGAAAGTGAACTGGGGTAGTGAAAAAACTGCCTTCGTTAGTGTTTCTGCTAGTTTGATAGACTTTCTGAAAGGAATTAAATACACCAATTCTCTTTATTCACTTCTCCAGAATAATAAAGGCAAGTGGACAAGTTGCCTTTTCCTCTAATTCATTACTGCTCTGAGCAAGCAAATGCAGAAATCCAGCTGTTTCCATTGCCTCTATGGTCCCAAGATGAAGGATACATCTGCAAATCTCTTGGTAGGCACTGGAGGTGTCACCTTGAATTAGGCATTTGGGACAAAAGACAAAAATATGTATTTTAGCCCAGAAAGGAATTACAAGGTCCCAGCAATATCACAGACTGTGCTTCATTATCATTTGAGAATTTGAGTGATAACATGCTAAGAACACAAATACTGCAGGCACACAACCTTTTTTCCCCCCTAACCATTAACAAAGTATGATGGAAGAGCAGTTAAGTCGTCAAGATCTCTATAAAAAGATCAAATCAGGTGAGATTTGAGCCTTTCTCTGCATTAAAGCTGAAACTGTATTCTCATTGATTCAGTTGTGAATGACAATTTGCTGCCTTGACTATCAGCTCATCCCTCTCTCATGGACTTTGTCTATATCCAGTGGTGATCTAAAGCTCCACTACTTCTCAGAGTTTCCTCAAGCCAGCCTGTGATCTGCAGTAGGATACTGTGGGTTGTTAGGACAACAAAAACGTATCATGCTATGGTGCAACTTCCTTCAAAATGCTTGCAGACTCATTTTAAAAGATCTTTCATTGATACTGAGATCTCAAATTAAAAATAAAAGGAGGCTATTTCAATTATTGATTCCAGCTTTCATCAAATCTATCTGTCCTTGCATGGATGCAATTAAATTCTTTCTTGACTCCACAAACATAGTATCTGGCAAGTGCAATTACATGTGTGTCTAACAGAATGAAAGAAATACTTAGGTTTGTGAATAAGTTCTGACATTTTTCTTGTTTGGTTCTTCAGCCTTTTCTATATGCAGCCATTGTGATAATTCAACTATAATGGACCCTTTGTGCAAATTTGGCTGTAAAAAACTCTTTCACTGGTTTTACTAAATTCTGTGATTTGCACATCTAGTAAATCAATTGAAGGTAACCCAGGATAAGCCATTTTCTCTGGGGGGGGGTGCTTTTAAAAATATTTTTAGAATTCTTAGAGGTGAATTACAGTGAGCCAGCTACAGAAATTTAAGGATTTTTAAGACATTCCTTGATCCTAGTCTTTGCTAATGCTACAACAAAAGTAATCACCCTGGTTCCCTTAGAAGTGCAGGGAATAGGGATTGTAAGCACCAGAAGCCAAGTTGCAGAAAACCTCTTCCCTCAGCAGCTCCTGCTGCTCATAAGCTGGTAGTTACTCTGCTGTGCAGGACCCTGCACAGGCACTGCACAAAATGCTGCTCTCAGCTTTGCTGTCTGAATTTTCTTTATGTCTTGGCACAACTGGGCTTTCAAAGATTCATTTGTCAAATAGATTCAGCAGTCAAACATGTCTTCCAAGCTCGAAGAACCTCTGCTGGCCCAGTTTTGGCCTTATGTGAATTCGTATTGGCTTGATATGGCTTACTTAGCAGTGTAGTGGTGTGAATCAGCCTGAAACTTTCAACAGGCTCTGTGCCATTTGGACAGGTAGCCCAAATTTGTTTTCCGGTTTGCTTCTAAGCATGTCAAAGGGCTTGCTGAAGGTGCTAAAGTCCTAAAATGCTAAATCACTATCCAGGTTTGATTCAAAAGTGCTGGCCTTTTTTTTTATCAGACAGCCTGTCTCAGGTCCACAAAAGATTGCATCACCTTAATCTGTACGTAACACCAGCAAATATCACAGAATCACAGAATTTGCTGAGTTGGGAGGAACCCACAAGGATCAGCAATTCCAACTCCCAGCCCGGCTTCTGACCATCCAATCAGTTACTGCAGGCAGAGTTTCATGGCGGAATCTGGACAAGGTATATCTGGGCTAGTTCTCAGCTATAAGACTGGGTGTGCCAATATCTTAAGGACCTATTGGAAGGAAGGGTCTGGGAAATTTAGGTAAAGTCTCTTCTATATGATATGAAGAGTCAAAGGCTCTATTCCTTTCTTAGGATGTGTTCAGTGACATGGATCACTTGAAATTGGGCTTAAGAAAGGGCCACTGCAGCACTATTTGTCTCCTACAGTTAGGATGGAGAACTTTGGCTTGCACCTTGGATGCCCTCCAAAACCACCACTGTAATGACTGGATATTGGATTTTCTTCCATCTCCTGGTTGAACGTGTCAGTTACGTTTGTTATACTCAAGGAATTAACTGATAGACAAAAGCCAGCAGCTGGCATTTTTTGTTTTTTAATGAGATGATTTTTAATGAGATGATTGTCTACCATGCATGTCCCTCCTGGAACTAGACATGTATGTAAAATTCAGGCTACTAGAGGAGGTGATAACTTTCATATTTATCTAGTGTGTCTGCTCTTATATAATCATTTACTCCACTAAACTCAAACACAGTGGCTTTCTCACTCTTATTTTTCCTTTCCAGACTCCATTCTGAGGCTGGTGTGTGAACTGTCTCTCATTCAAATAATTTACAGTGTGTGGTCATACCCTAGACAAAGAGTTTTCCATAAAGAAACTACATATTTTTCAATCCATGGAATTTTATGCTATACTTGTACTTCCTTGTGGAGGAATTGTACCTGTGGAGGAATTAAACCTCTTCATTCTGGTGATACACCCAAACTATTATATATATCGGACTTCCTTTTCTTACCTCATGAATTTGTTTTGCTGTGTTTATCTGAGTAATTTAGTACCTTTTTCCTATAACTTTCCCATCCCACGAGTCTCTCTGGGAAGATAGACACTCAGACTTCCTGAATTTAGTGCTACCTATTAAACAAAATATCTGAAAGTCATTTATAAGAACAGAGGTTTCACAGCAGATTGAACTCTGACTTTGTGTGTCTTGTTTACAAGAGACTTGGCCTCAAGGGATTTGTATTCAGCCACACATCTACTGGCTGAGAAAGGCACAGCAAGAAAACTTTCTCAGTCCCATGCCTTCTCTTTTTTTCTCCTCTTCAAAACTTAACACACATTTGCTTTACCTCTTCTCCTTTGGAGACCTTTGTCTGCTGGACTCTTCCCCACACTATGGCAAGGGATGTCACAGACTGGATGGAGTGCTGTCCCCAAAAAATAGATCTCTAGGGAGACTGAAGATGTAGGGAGTTGTGGTCCCAAGAGAAGAGCTACAGTTCTGGCTTCCAAGGGAGGGAAGGTGGTGTCCCACATTTGCATGGGTCACAGCCCAGAAAAGCACCAAAACTAAAAGAAAAACACACACACTGCATGACTAGTTTTACATAGTCTGATGAAAACAAGTGGAGTAAAGGGAAAATAGCTCTTATCTCTCCGGGTTTCCTGTGATACGTTCTTTATTTCAGTATGTTTATGGATAAGGAGAAGGCATAGGGGAAACACTATTGATTCCAACTTTGTCCTTAGTCACTTTTCCACTTTCTTTATGTAAATACTCAGAGAACACAAGGCCAAGACTCCAAATGAGGATTTTTCTGGCCATTTTCATCCTGAGTCTTAGCAGTTATGATCATGCTCTAAGAATTTGTGCTACCAATAAGTCTGGCCCCTCAGAGACTGGTCATGCAACAGGTCCTCACACCTGGGTCAGCAGATGTCTCAGAGCAAGCGCAGCTGTAGCCCTGTGTATCCTTTCAGGTGCCAAGCTAAGAAACTTTTTAAGGCCTCCCTTGGCCTCTCCTTTAGGCCATCTTGGGCACTCCTTTTTAAATTAAGTTAATGTCTTTGAAGGTATCAATCTTTGCAACACAACCTGCACATAGGTATGAATCCCTTCTGGAGACCTGGCTTTGAGGTCTTGCTGATCCCATCTGTGCAACACAAGTATGGCTTCCCAGTATTCAAAGAACAGCTTCTCCAAATTGCTGAGACATTTTGATTGCTAAACCCCCCCTGCTACAGTTTATGCACTGTGTCTTTCCATTTTGCAGACTGAATGAAATATAAGACATGGCTATTTAAAGGCAGAACAAGATGTTACTGAAGAGATGATGGTCAAGTCCAGAGAAGGACAAAAAAGGCTTAGGGTCTAGAGCACAAGTCTTATGAGATTGAGGGACAGCTGATGGAACTGCCGTTGTTTAGGCTGGAGAAAAGGAGGCTCAGGGGAAACCTTATGACTCCCTATGGATACCAGAAGGGAGATTACAGCAACATCAGGGTCAATCTCTTCTTCTAATTCAAATGCAATAGGACAAGAGGAAATGGCCTCAAGCTGCACTAGTGGAGGTTTAGATTGGATAGTAGGAGAAATTTCAAAATTTCAAAATTCAGCAAAAAGATTCTCAAGCATTGGAATAGGTTGTGGAGGAGTCATTAAAAGACAGGTAGACGTGGCACCTAGGGACGTGGTTTGGTGGTAGGCTTGGTGGTGTTGAGTTAATGGTTGCATTTGGTGATCTCAAATGTCTTTTCCAACCTTAAGATGCTATAATCACAGATTCATTTAGGTTGGAAAAGACCTCCAAAATCACCGAGTCCAACCTTTGACCAATCACCACCTTGTCAACCAGACCACTGCACTGTCTGCCACCTGCAGTCACTTCTTGAACACTTCAGGGATGGTGACTCCACCACCTACCTGGGCAGTCCATTCCAATGCTTAATAACCCTTTCCACAAAGAAATTTCTCCTGATGTCCAGCCTTACCAGCAGGTCACTAACAACTTCCTCCTGGGTTGCAGTGGCTCTGTCCTGCTCCCTATCCCTGTCTATTCTCAGCTACTATGCTACAACTCAGAGGGGTGGTTGCCCAGGGGATGTCTTGTCTTAATGTTAAAGACCAAGGCAGAGAAGGCATCAAGTACTTCAGTCTTATCCTTAGCTACTAATATTCCTCTCTTTGCTTCCGAGAAGGATGGAAATGTCCTTGACCCTCCTTTTGTTGTTGATCTATTATAAAACCACTTTTTATTATCTTCCGCATCAGTGGCCAGATTGAGTTCTAGTTGAGCTTTTGTTTTTCTAATTTTCTCTTTACATGACCTAACAACATCTTTGTGCTCTTCCTGTGTTGCCTGCCCCTTCTTCCAAAGGTCATAAACGCTCTTTTTCCATGAGTTCCTGCAAAAGCTCTCTGTTCAGCCAGGCCAGTCTTCCTCCCCAATGGCTCACCTTTTGGCACATAGGGACAGTCTGTTTCTGTGCCTTTAAGATTTCCTTCTTGAAGTGTATCCAGGACCCTTCTATTTATTAAGGACAATAGTGGTGCTGTAATTCTAAAATTATATTATACTGAATATATGTAAATGTGTGTACAAATGTGTAAAAATGATAGTACACTGAAATGATACTATAATTCCATGGTCCACCTGATGAAAATTAACATCAGTTATAAATTCAGGCTGGCTCTGGCCTAACAATCCTTGTGGGTTTATGTGAGGATCAGAAACATCCTCCTAACATCCTTTTCCATGTCCAGCAGTGACACCAGCCCTACAAACACCACTTGTGATGGCTTGTGCTGGCACAGAACTGTTTTGAACATGTTGGTGCATTTCATATTATGGGGGTTTATCCTAGAATTTCAAATTTTTAAAGAATTCCTTACTCTTCTGCAATTTCTTTCTCTTCTGACCTTAACACTTTTTCTTTTTGCTCACATCATGAGAAAGAAGGGCCTTTCTATTTCACATTATGGATTTTTCACACACACAGATCCAAATGCTGCTTCTACTTTCAAAGGCTGAATTGATTCATATAATAGGCATGGTGTTTTAACGATGGGAAAAGAGTGCAGTGATAAAGAAATCTGGTTAAAGAAATGTGAAACTGAGGAGTGCTAAAACAGAAGGTCCAGAAGTAATAAGATGAAGTTATGACACCCCTGAAAAAAGTGTCTTTCAGCTAGGATACCTGGCAATCCAAGGAACTTGGTAGCAAAACCAAAACTGAGATGGATGAAGTGGAAGATATGTTGTGTGGAGCAGTTAGGATGAAGTGCATGACGACCACTTTGCTGCAAAGAGAAAAGATCATTCACTTGTACTGGACCATTCAAAAAGAAGAGAACTAGGGCTTAGGGGGATGGAAGAGGCCAGGAGGGATGTATGGAGAGAGAGATATACAAAAAATTGTATGTGGGCTGCATGGGCATCTTTTATTATTAATATTTCTTAAATTTCAAAAACTGAGAACCTGTGATTTTATTATTATAAATGGCTTTCTTCACTGTCCACCGTATCCATCCTTAATATCACTCATGCTTAGCAGCATCCTGGCCTCCTCAATACCCACAACAAGGAGAAATGGCTGTAGAGCAATGCAAGACTGCCCATCTTCTCTATATCTGTGCAGAATCTGGCACAGTAGAGGCCATTTCCAAATGCTGCCACTCAGATGATAATGACTGTGAGATCTGGCAGTTCAGCACAATTTCTTCAAGGTCTTTATATATCAGTCCTGGTGCTTATTTAGCAGTAAGGAAAAAATTATAATAAAACTCTGCTGAAGAGTCTGTTAGTTTCAGACGTGTGTTTCCTGAGACATGAGCATCCCCCTACAACAGTGTATGTTGGCTTTTAGGGAGAGGAAGTCTGTCCTCAGCAGCTGGAGACAGATTCCTTAGAAACTTCTTTCACTCATCTTTCATTGCCCTCATCTCTGTTCTCCATACAGAGCCAAATAGTTTAAACTCCTGCAACAACAAAGTTCAGATTCAAAGGGAGCTCTGGCAACTCAGAAATCCCAAACACATTTGCCTCTCATGGGATCCATTCCCACTGCTGCAGCACTAAGACTCTGCTTCCCTGGGATGTCACACATCATGGTGAGCATATTGACCTCAGCCAGCTCTTGTCAAGAGGAAGCACCCTGCTTATGTTTAATCACTCTGTACACTGCATCCTCTCCACACCCCAGTCATTGCTGTGGTGCTCCTTTGGCTGCACAAAGTTCTTCTGTGATGAATGAATTGGAGTCAGTATTCAAGATACGAATATCTTAGGCATGTATGGATTAACATAGTAATATAGCCTGTTCTGTTGTCTTCCCATCTACTAACTTTTAACATTATATTTACATTCTTTTTCCTATTTTTTTACTGTTTACTGAACAGATGTTTCTGCAGACCAACCCACAGTAATACAATAATCTGTTTTTTAGGGAAACTGTAGAATTCACAATCCATCACTTTGTATGCAGCATTGACACCACTTTTGCCACATGAAGACTATTTTGTATTAAATACCAGAGTTTAATCTACAACTTTTTCTTATGTTACGTTGCTTCTTGAGATTTTTTGACAACCCTTCTCAGCACCACTTGCTTTACTACCCCAACTTTGTGTGCTGGCCAAAGTTGATTGCCTCATTAGGAAACTACCCCTTCTAATAATCATTTGTAAACAAGCTGTGCAGCATGCATTTCTGTATAGCTCTCCTTCATTTGCAACCTGTATATTGTAAATTCTGACTTTTTTCTTTTCACTTAATTTTCACATATTTTTCCTTTATTTTATCCTGTTCTTTACCTAGGCAAAATGTTTTTGCTTGTAGCCCATCAGAGCTTAGGTTCTCCAAAATCCTGTAGGGAATTATAGAATTTATGGATACCGTCAAGAAGAGCCCTTAGGTCCTAAGAAAACCTGGATCTTCCTCATGAACAAATTCAGTGGTTCCGCAAAATAACCCTCACAGATCAGTGAAACATCTCTTCCTCTCACAAAAACCAAGCTCTCTTCTCTTATTTGTTGTATTGATGAATTCTATCTTGTATTGCTCAGTATGGACAGTAGAATTTCTGACCTGCACTGCCCACAACACCCATCTCCACAGGTCTTTTGTAACATACCTTTCTTGCCAACCACCATTCCTCGACTGGAGTTGTTGTAAATGGTAGCTCCCACACCACAGTAACTGATGTGGGAATTTCATACTTGGACCCTTTTGAAGTTTTGGATGAATGGCACCATTCATGTAGACTTTTCCATTCTTTATTCTAAGAGATTATTCTATAGGTTTCAGACACTGATCCTCCAGCATAGCCCAAGAGAAAACAAACTGTGAACCTCAGAGAGATCATTCTGTATGAATGCAGACATGAAGAATATATTTAATTTTCTGATGTGGCCTTATCTTCCCACCTTGGCCACTGCAACTATCTACAACTTTACCACAGCCTGTGAAGAGCACCCTTCTCCTGATGAGTGGAGTAAAAAAGATATGCCCTTGGCATATTGCTTCTCCAAGGCTTTTGTCCTGCCTGCTCATAACGGACTATTCAGAAGGATTCCTATTGTTCTCATTTGGTCCCAGCAAGAACTTATTTCCTCTTCCTGATAGCATCTTTTACGCTGCTCTTTAATCCTATCAGCCTTTCTCTTTTAAACTGAGTCCTGCATATTGCTTGCAGCCAAGTAGTCACCTGCTGTGACATTTCAGCCTCTATTAATTATCACTCTTCTACCAAGTTTCTGCTACAGTCTGTTTATTAGTAGTTTCATTTAAAACTTTATTTTCAGTTCCCACACATTTCTAAGATGATCAATATTTGACAACAATGTGTATGTCTATTTATATATATGTGTGTATCTATCTATCTATCTATCTATCTATAATGCTATGATTTAATTTCATCTTGCCCATTCACTGTTTAAAAGAGAATTGATCTCTTTTCAAACTTCTCCTTTCCTTTTCTTTTCCATGAGCTTCTACTCTATCCTTTTTCTGAGGTTGCAGTTTCTCTCACTTCACCCTTACAGATGCATCATTCCAAAGAGTATCTTTGGTGTATTTCAATGAGTTTCTATTTTTTAATTTTCTGATTTGTTGTTTGACAGCTCAGCCCATTTCCATGCTGGATTAGCTGAAGACATTCCACTCCAAAAGTCAATCCTGTGAGTGTTTATGATGAAACTGAACATTTGCCCCACACACCCTCCCTATGTTATCTACTCAGCTATTCATTAAGGCTTTACTTTTCCACATCTCTGATTGGCCCTGAATATGCTACTGGAAGGACTTCCAAAGATGATACTGTCTAAAGCCATAGACTTTACATAAAGAATCTTCTTTCTTACCCACCCCTTTTCCAACCACAACTGATTGTCTATCACTATCACCTCCTTTCCAGCAGTCCCTAAAAAGCCTGTCTAGACACAGGGAGTGATTTACTACCTTTGCATCATCTGCCAAGTAGGTTTCCATGTAGTCGTCTCCAATATCCTGAGCAGATACCTATACACATGGTATTTATATGTAGGCACTATAATTGCCTGCAACTTGCTCTCTGTTGGGATACCTATTGTCCTTTCTGAAATGCAATATACGTGCCCTCTCATTAATTAGGTGGTGGCTGGATTCATCCCTTTCTCAGCTGCAGTGCACTGCTAAAGTGGCATTGGACTGCTCTGACATGAAATGCCATGATAAGCACGTCTTTCTCACTGAGTTTTCCCAGACCAGTCTCCGGGGTAAGTTGTCTGTGTGTGGGAGCTAGGTAATGATCCACCTGCTCAGCAAGCAATGACATCAGCTATGTACAGGTACATCTCTTGTGCACCTGTGCCTTACAGGCTTTCCTGGAGAGGAGAATGAAATATTCTTGCTACTCTTGCATTAATTTATTCTTTGGTTTAGCCAGGTTACTTGGTTTCCATGTACATGTGTTTCCTCTGAGAGAGTCAAGACAGGCTCTCTGTTACACAGCTGGCTGGATGTCGGGGCTTGTTTTGGTTACAAATACTACAAAAACTTACATACACAAACTCTGTGTGCCTTTAATCTTCAAAGTAGATATTCTTCCAATCATATTTTTTTCAGAATGAAAGTCTTTCCTGGATCCTTAGCATGCTTGAAAAGTTCAGTTTCAATGGCCTTCTCTCCAAAAAGGACTTATCTATACAGCACAACAAAGCAAATTCTGCCCACAAGAACATCATATCCGGAGTTAAGTGAAGCTAAAGACAAATAATTTGTTGGTAAGAGGTGCACTGGCCTGCTATCTCATACATAGCATTCATAATCATTCTGTCAGTGAAGGACTCGTTGGTCAATGGATGATCTCGAAAGCACTAAACTGGAGAATAACACATTTGCCTCCTAGCATCCTTTTAAAAACAAAGAGATTTGGGTATAGCCCTGCAACTCTGGCAGTAGCTCCTAGGGCACCAGGCACAACACGCTGCTCCCTAGTGGTAATCAACTACCACTACCAGTAAGAAGGCAAGTCGCTCTGTGGAACAGGGGTTTGAAGAAGATGTAAAGCACAGCATCTCTGAAATAACAGTAGTATTTTTCATACTTCTCTTTTCTTGGACAGCAAACAACTGTGGTAGGAAATAGTAGGGAAAAAACCCACAAAGAAGTGCTATGTTGTCAGCACCGTGGTCAACATCAATTCCCCAGGCTGTCAGGACCAGAAAGAATGCACTTTCCCAAATGAATAAAGTTTCCATTGTGTTCTAAAGTACCTCTTCCTTAAAATAAGCATGGTCTATGAATCAATAAGTCATGTTAAATTGATTAAAAATGGACCAAAAAAAATAGATCTCAAAAGGTAATTATTCAAGTGGACCAGTGTGTGAATGCAGATGATATTAGTTGTATCCCTGAAGGACAGATTTCAGTCCAAGAGCTGTTCAATATTTTAATCAATAATCTGGAAGGAAATAGGAAAATCATTGCTGATAAAATTTGCAGAAGAAAAAGAAATACATAGAATAATGAATGGCTTAAGGAAGGGTTCCTCAGGGAAATCCAGATTACTGAACTGTGTACTGCCAGTTATGTAGGCCTCTGTGTTTGGCTAATAGTAAAAATCAGTAAGAAGCAGCCTGTGGTGAAGGAAAGGACAGATTTGGAAAGCAGTGCCTCTTGCAGGCTTACCTGGTGTGCATTTAAAGTGAGAGCTCCAGTTATAAGGCTTAACATAGTCCCTCTGTACAGGGGCTGTGAACAAGGAGCAGAGACAGGGAGTTACAGACTGTTGGCTTCAGCTGTGGCAACATCAACCATCCCTACCTCACTGTGTTCATCTTGATGTCACTGGAATGGAGAGGATGCTGGAGGAGGCAAAGAGACAAAATGGGACAGCAGAGGGCTCAGAATATAGATGTATAAGTGGTGCAATGTCTGAAAATGCTGCCTTGAAGCAACAGCTTCAAGCACCTTGGTTTATTTAGAGAGAGAGAAGGAACGGATATTGATCACTTTAAAAGCAGTTTTTTCATCCTGTGGTTACTGATGCACTGACAGGGGACCATCCAAGAGAACTAAGTACAAATGGAAGTTCAAAATTTGCTGGCCTGAAACCAGCTTTTGTATGGGCAAATGCTCAGGAATATGCAAATTTAAAAGCCTTGAAATGAGAGGTTTGCAAATGACAAAACAATACTTCAGTACTAGAGGGAAAAATCCTTCTAAATCCAGGAGCTGCAAAGACAAAAGAAGGTGGAAATGATTGTCAGGTAGAGTAATTGCTGGATCATTGTTTCATTGAAAGCTACATATCTTCCTGCAGAGTGAGGTATGCTAACTTACCAGCTACACATGGCTTGCAGCAGATCAAATTAAGATGGAGGCATAATAGGGCATGTAACAGGCACAGCATCTCCCTGACTGAGAATTACAATGCTTTTGGGGCCTATGCTCTGTGGACTTGCAGAAAGGTCACATTGAGGAAATTTATTTCAGGTCCTACTTTCACTTGATGCTAGCAGCTACCACAGATGAGCTACTTTCCATGGGGAAATTTCATTTTTGGGGGACAAACTCAGAAACAAGGTGCAAAGGCATTCTGATTTCTTGAGAAGTTCTGATGTGTGAAAGGGCATGCATGAAAGGTTTTACAGCAACTATTGAAGTGTAAGGTCTATTCCTAATATCAATAAAAGTCTGAACAGAAGAATTCTCAGCACCCAAAGCTTCTCAACTCAATTTGGTTGCCTGACAAGTATCCTGATCTCAGTGTACCAGATGGCAGAGTCTCCTAGAGGGATGGAGCTGTGCGGATGTGATGAAGATAGCTGCAGGTTTCAATTTCAGTCCCAGACTAATTTTCTCTAGTCACTGATGCAAAATATTGATTTTGAGACAGATTTAAAAGTGCTACTAATCCACAGGGGAATGACAGTGAATGATATATTTAAATCCCATGTGTTGCTTAGAGCAGTCTAAGGTCTTACATGTAATTAACAGCGTGTTTTTGAATACATTTAGTTTTCAGTTCTGTACAGAAAAATCTTCAAGAAGAGAGATAGAAAAATAAGTAAGACAGAGAGAGTATAGGAATAAAGCATTATTCCTATATGCAATAAAGTGCATATAGAAGAAGTGCAATAAACTGCCCCAGTCTCAGGTGCAAATGATGGGTTCCTTCCATGCTCACTCAGCTTAGTGGCTTCAGGTCCATTGCATGAGGATGTCAGTTTAGAAGGGGAGAGTTCCAATGTTACAGGGCTTTGGCAGAGTCTTGACAGTTATGTGGTTTCCTCATTCCAACATCTTTTAAGAAAGTTTCCTGGCCACTAGAAGAGCTCAGTGTAGGACTCACTGAGTCCCTCATTGGGACTATCCCAAGCAATATAACTACTAATTCCCATGATCTCTTTTTGATGCTGTTCTCTCCTGAGTGCTCTGTTCCTCCTTCATGCTCTTGAGGGCGCGTGGTCAAATGTGTTACAGCAGCCAGTTCTGCTTTGAGTGGAGAAGATCTGATTCTGGATATTTCAGACTGTTTCCCTCTATTTCTTGATTACTTTTTGTTTATCTGTTTTAATATTTTGGTGTTAAGTGGAAGAAGTGTGTCAACACAAACCAATACCAAATGATTTTGGAGCAAGAAACTCCTCAACCTTGCATTGGGCCTCCTTGAGTGTCTAAGTCTCTTGGGTGCACTGGAAACTACTTGCTGAGTATCTTATTAGAGCTGGTTGAAATGTTCTGACTGTCCAATCACCGAATGCCCTTTTGATTAGATTGAAACATTCCGCAGAAACATGCCAGGTTTTTATGAAAATTATTGAAGTATTTTATTTCTGCCAAGCTGGAGCTTTTGGTATGATGAATTTGGTACACTGCATTATGATATGCAAAATGGCAACACTGAGGTGAAGAATTGGAACCTTTAGTGAGATGCATTTTGATAAAATTATTTTTATTACACTTTAAAAATCAATTTTAAAAGGAGGTGTGTGGGGGACAGCTTTGCAGAGAATTGATAAAAGCAAGGCTTATCAAAAAGACATGCTTTCAAGCTACCTTTAAAAAGCTTTTTAAAATGCTCCAGATTCTGTGCAGCATGCTCTTCAAACATAGCCTGTTACCTACCCTTCCCACATCAGCAGCCCACTTCAGCCATGCTCCCCACCTGCCCCACTGGATGACCTCCCTTCCTTCCAGCAAGAAGTCTCTCCTTGAGACAAGTGTCTTCTCAGGTCCTGCTAAGGATCTGTTCCAGATCTACTTTTGCCATGGGGAATTTAGGGAAAGACTTTCATGACCTAGGAAAATTTGGCCCTGGGGGAAGAAGGTGTGAAATTCCTGAATAGTAATTTTTCTGTTGAAAATGTTGAAAGGAACATTGCAGAGTTTGGATGGGGTGCTGCAGAGGATGCCAGAATGTAAATCCCAAAGGGAATGGTTGCTGACTGTGCATCTCCAGGACGAAACCCTTGAGATTCATCCTGCAAGGGAAAAAGCAAGCTGTGCACCCATGGGTATTTACCTGTGCACCCTGGGAGCAGAGGGCAGGTGGTGGAGTCAAAAGGCAGGCAGCCATAGGCTGATGGGGAATTTCCCTTGCACAAAGACTAATTAAATTTGTGCTGCCATGCAAGGAAGGAGATTTGTCAGTAAGACTTCCAAAAAGGGATTAAATGCCTTAAATGGGTACAATCTGCATTTGTAATTACACTGCTTAGGATAACATTTCTGCACAGTACTTAGCCTTGTTGTTTGAGGAATATACTGATCCGAAGCAGGGCTTTGGACAGGAGTTTCCTTGTGCTGAAGAGTCTTGCAACAGAAGGATCATTACACTTTTTATTGCTTACTCCAAAATATTTGGTTGCTAGCCACTGCTCTAGGCAGTCCTTGGACTAAACTGACCATCAGTGTGTATCTCTGGAGCATTTCTATTGTCCCCCCCTTTATATTACATTAGTGTGATAATGCAGGCAATTCTGCTCTGCACAGCCAGAGCATTAGGAAGCACTGCAGTATTAATGCAGCTTTCTGTTACCCAATCTGTTGTCGGGAAGAAATACAAGGAAATATAACTCGTTGTATTATACTTGACCTGGTTTCAAGGGAAATGTGTTGTCTTCTGGGAGCCTGGATCAGGGATGTTACTGAGGCAGTCCCAAGTCCAGTTAAACCCACTGATTATTACCCACTATTAGTGTGCCTTGTGGGTGCCAGTGAAATATATTGAACAACAGTCTGGGAAGCATTAAGAGGGACTACAGGGGCCCAGGTGCAATGGGGAGCACTCCATGGATAAAAAAACCTGCCTGTTTAGCCACACACACAGTTGTTCAGAGCTCACTGTCCACCTAGATACCAATGACCAGTGGTGTCCCTGTGGGGTCTGTACTGGGGCCAATACTCTGGGGCAAATACAACACCTCTGTCAGTGACCTGGACAGCGGGTTCAAGGCCAATATCAGCAAGTTTGACACCAACACTAAGCAGTGTGGGGCACTCAACATGCCCCACAGGAGGGAAAGGATGCCATCCAGAGGGGCCTGGACAGGCTGGAGAGGTGAAGTCTCTCATGAAGTTCAACCAGGCCGACTGCAAGGTCCTGTACCTGGGCAATCCCAGACACAGCTACAGGCTGAGTGGAGAACTGATTGACAGCAGCCCTGAGGAGAAGGACTTGAGGGTGATGGTTGATGAAAAACAGCACAACCCAGCAATGTGCCCTCACAGCCCTGACAGGCAACGGGATCCTGGGCTGCATCCAAAGCAGCGTGGGCAGCAGGGCGAGGGAGGGGATTCTGCCCCTCTGCTCTGCTCTGCTCTGCTCTGCTCTGCTCTGCTGAGACCCTACGTGGAACCCTGCATCCAGCTCTGAGGTCCTTGGTGTAAGAAGGACATTAAACTATCGGACCAAGTCCAGAAGAGGGCCGCAACATTGATAACAGGGCTTGACCACTCCCCTTGTGAAGATAGACTGAGAAAGTTAGGTTGTTCATCCCGGGGAAGAGAAGGCTGTATGGAGACCTCATAGCAACCTCTGAGTATCTGAAGGATCCTACAGGGATGTCAGAGAAGAACACTTTGTCAGAAATTGTAGTGATAGGACAAGAAGTAATGGGTACAAACTGAAAGACGGGAATTTAGGCTAGATGTTAAGAAGAAATTCTTCACCTTGAAGAAGGTGGTGAGACACTGGAATAGGTTTCCCAGGGAGGTTGTGGATGCCCACCTCTGCCACAACCCTCCCAGCAGTGTTTAAGGTCAGTGGATAAAGTGTTGAGCAATCCAGTCTAATGAAAGCTATCTCTCTCCATGGCAGGGGTGTTGGCACTAAGTGATATTTCAGGTCTATTCCCATCCAGGCCATGATTACCAAAAAAACAACAAACATGAGACACCCATACGAACCTTTGGGTAATGTGAGGCCGTTGGGTAGCAATTTATCACTGCTTGTACTGAGCAGTGTATCTTTCTGATGTGACATTGGAAGCTTAAATGATTGCAAAACAACAATGGTTTCTCTCAACTGTGGAAGGAAATAGCAACTTCAAATATAAGTTAAAGCCTTCAAACACTGTGAAGACATAAACAACCTTTATGGGCCACCCACTCTATAACTCATGACTGAAGGGAAAGGTAAATGGAAATGTTTGATCCCAGAAGAGTGACAGAAATAATATTTGGGATTAAACTACAAATTTTCAGAAGCATGGAGGGAATCACAGGGAAAATCCTAGAGAAGATCAAGGGGATAAAGACAGTCTTTTATATTGTCTGAACTTCTGCACAGGGAAATACAAGATTTCGTTACCTGAACAAACAAGGACACTTAGGTTTGTCTATCTGGTATAAGGAAGACAAATGCACAAATTTACAGCATATGTGTATTCTACCTTTGGTGATTATACAGTTTATGATACTGTTCCTTCAAAGTTATGCATACATTTGTAAGTAGAATCCTGTCAGCAATCCCATTAATCCCAGTGTAATCACTTCTGATTAAAAAATTAAACACAGATGTAAATCCTTTCAACTCTTCAGCATTAATTCTTGAACTAGTAAATGGCCAGTATTAAGGAAATGGTTTTTTTTCTTTTTTGTGTTCCTAGTATTTTTTCTGCAGTCTGAGTTCAAATCACCCCTAAAAGTCAGGTATGAAGTGTCTGATGGCTATCAAATCATGACACTGCCCTGAGAAATGGACAGGTCTCGTGCCATGTGGGAGGTTGGAAGACCTTGGGATGGAGCACATCTGCACCATGGTTTAGGGCTTTTGGCTTTTTACTCAGAGACAGTAAAAAAACCTCCAACCACCTCCAAACAGATCTTAAGACATTTTCTAGGGCCCTTGAAATCCAAACATTCAGAGAGAAGTTTTGTTATGCATGTTACTTTTGTAGGACCCTGCTATTGGTATGCCTGGTTAAGTGAGCTATGTCTCAGGACAGGAGAATTTTCTGCCTCCTGAGGAGTTTAAGAGAGCATGTGTAAACGATATATATTCACAGATGTTTAAACCACCATGACTTATTTTTAGAAAATACTACTACTACTGACACTGACATGATACTTACCCTTTTAAAGAGTTTGGTACTTTTGGTTTCTTTCTTGAAGGCTCTGGACCTTTGGCTGGGATCTTTGTTTGCTCTGTGAGAACTTCAGCAACTCAAGATGTGCCCTAAGGGCACCAGAGATGGCCTAGAGGACTGAAATATTTGGAAGTAGATACGCACATGTAATGGAAAGCTCATGTATTCACTGAGTATGTCCACTGCTCACAAGTGGGATTACTATTGTTCTGGTCTCTGCTCAGGTCTCTGGGTGGTTTTGCAAGACAAATGATCAAGAAAATGAAAGGCCACAGAGTCAGCTGATGATAGAGGACACCTGTGAAAGAAACAGTAAAGTGTTGGAGGTAGTGTGTCAAATGAGCCAAGGAAGACTTCAGCAGGAGGGCTATGCTTTAGCTGTGGAACATGTGGAACATGTGGAACATGTGGAACATGGGCATGCAGGCTCCATAGCTACAGAGAGTGTTCCATGGTCCAGTCACTGCCAGCTGCAACAGCAGTAATTCTCCTGCCAGCGCTGCCTGTTTATCTCTGACAGATAACAGATCTTGTGCCCCACCCAGAAGACATTTAAGGGATTGGAGTCCCTGGCATGTTCATCCCCTTTATTTCTACTCTGGATGATGAAAGCAGTACACACACACACTCTCTAACCAGACAAGTCACTTGATGTCTTCTTCCAGCCCCTGAAACAGCAACATAGCAGATGGATCTTCCTAGTAAACCTGACCAGTGATTTCTGAAATCATAGTCTGAAATCTTTGCAAGCAAACAGGTATGTAGGTATACAACATCTCGCATTTACAGAGTACCATATCCAGAGTTTGATCCCTCTGGCTCTTATGATGGCTTTGAGTTACAAAAACTTCAGTCCATCATCAATAGGGGCATCCATTGTCTTCTACCTTTACATGCAGTTTTCCAAGTATGCTGCCTTACTTTCATACTGTCTTACTTTCCTCCTCTGCCACAATGACAGGGTTTCTTCTCCCAGCTGTAAAAACCTTTCCTCCAGCATGATCTTCTTGCCAGGCATTTCCCTTATGAGATGTGGCTGAGTCATCCAGGGGTCAACTGCTCTGACATATTACTGGAAATGTGACAAGGTAGGGGAGCTCACAGCAGCTCCTCCCATTGCTTTTCAGGCCGGCTGAGCTCACCAGAGGCCGATCGCTGCTGCCTGCAGGATGAAACAGGAGGATTGTGCTGGCAATTTGGCACCCAGCACTGAGCATATTGGTTTCCCAGTTGCAGGCTGTTTCCTGGAAACCAAATAATCTCTGTGGCCAGCACCATCCTCTATTATTCTTTATTAAGGATTTAGCTCAATGCTTCAAACTGGCCACAGACACATCTCAATTAATTGGCCTCCTCAGTAGATTTGTGGCTCTGATGTAAACAATGAGGCTGCCTTGGGACAGCAATGCTTAACAGGACCAGACTTGCTTTCCAAGAGGGAAGTGCAGAGAGGGATGTATGTGTTGAATGACAGAGAGAGCTGCACATAGTGCTGAAGTCTAGCAGGCGTGAATGGTGTGTGCTCATCCAACTCACTGCTCACACAAGCAGAAAACCACAGAACAGCTCCAGGCTCTGGAGAATGATTGAGGGAAAACATGGATGCCTTAGGAAAGGGCTGCTCCAGCATTTGCTGCTGCATGAAGGTAACAACATGATTGCTGAGCAATGCAGATGTTTCAGCAAGCAGAAGCCCCTCTTGCTGCTCATGGAATGGCTCTTGCAAGGTTTTCATGACATCCTCATGCCCTTCAGAAGGCAGAGCCCTGCTGGGTGCTGAGACAGCTGTCTCAGGACTGTTGCTCTTTAGGTGCATGGGGCAGAGCCAGGGTTGGAATGTCCAATTTGGGAAGAGCTGTGTCTCTAAGTGTTTAATGCTGTTCAGAACCCCTTTCCTTCACCACTCATTTCTCCACTCCTGATCAAGTCCACTGAAACATCCTGAATTTGTCCCTGGAAGAGAGACTTCCTTGAAACTCTCTGCTGTGTACTCATCCATTTCACTTGCTTTTCTGCACTTTTTTCCAAATCCTTCCACTAGACCTAGTACAGAATCTGGCACATTTCCTGAGAAAAACTAGTGTGCAGCAGCTGGTGATGTCTTAGCCATAGAATACTTTAGAAAACTCTGGCCAGACCAGGGAAGGAGGCCAAATTCTTGTGCCAGAGAGACCCTGACAGCAGAGCGATATGTTGAAGGCTAGGTAGGGCTTAGGGAGGTATTACCAGGGATAAGTAGCTATGGTCAGATATGTCACAGGGAGTTTGTAGGTAGGGATGGAGATGTGACAGTTTACTATACTCTAAAACCCCAAAACCTAAGTGTCTAGGTCTCCAACATGGAAACATGCACTCAAACCCACAATCTGTGTGTGCACTTGGAATGATTCTTCCTTAGGGTGAGCCCTGGACCAGCCACAGCTGTTGTACTGCTGGGTGTGAGTGCTCTGTAATACTCAGTTCTACTTCTGCAGCCCAGACAGGACTTTTCTGCTAATTGCTTAGTTTATTTTTACTGTTAACATTACCTGAGGAATCACATTTTTGTACAGAACTTGTATTTCAACAGAAGCAAAACAGACTTTTTTTTACATAAATGGAAGTATACTTAAACTGTTCTAGTCATTTGTCTTTTTCTAAACAAACAGTATATACAGGAAATAAAAGCACCACTTTGTTTAGAAAGAATTAACCAAGTTTAACAATTTATCATTAGTTTTCTTACGAAACAAAATTCTATTCTTAACTACATTGAAAACAGAGAAAGGACAAAAAGACAACAAATTCTAACCATCTTTGTTTCAAAGGACTTTTAAAACATGTCTGTTTCTTAGTTGAGTTTAAAATCACCATTAGATGTTTAAATTAGAAAACACAACCCTACCTTTCCTTAAATGTGAAAATATTGGAAGAAAATCTTTAGATGGAAGAAATAATTGAAAAGCTTGTGTGTCCTTTGTTTAGAAATCTGCTGTCTCATAAGCATTTTTTGTCTGACACAGAGGAAGAAACAAGGCTTATCAAAAATCTGAAAATACCATAAAAGACCGAATAAAGACCAAACTACCACTTACAATTCATTAGTCAGATGTTGTTTTCCTCTTAAAGATACAGCTATGTGTCCAAGTGAGCCTCATCCCTGTGTCACCATGAAAAACACAGTCACCTCCCTCTTGTCACTGTTCCCTGCTCGTTCAGCACTCACTACTCTGCAGACCCCAGAGTTATGTGATTTGCAAATTGTGCTTCAATCTCAGAGGTGATGCGACCTGCTGCAAACTGCTGCATTTCCAGCAGATTTGCATACAAATGGCTAGGAAACCACATGTTTTCAGTAGTGAAACTGGCTGACAGGGAAAACCATTTCTTCAGAGTGAAATGTGCCACAGACATATAAAAGCTATAGGCAGATGCAGAGGTAATTGGATGAAGCCCTACAGCCTGTGTACTTAACCGGATGTCATCCTAAATGAGATAATGGTCCCTACTGACCTTTAAATCTATGAAATGCTGACTCTTGGACTGCTTGTTTATGGACTTTTCTGATAGAAATTCTCATTTGGTTTTTAGACTGGACCACAGTATAGGATCCAGACATTTTCACACAGAATTACCTGCAACAGGAACATCGTTCTATAAATTCACAGAACTTCTCTGGTCTTCTCCAATACTCCTGCTTCTTCTTTAAGGTTAAAAACTACTTTTGTTTGGGCAGGAGGGAAGAGGTGTTAGCTCTTCAGGAGTAATTTGCAGATCCTTTTTCAGTTTTTGAATTTTGGATGTCCACTGTGATTTTTTTGTGAAGGATTGGCAGGATTTTTTTTTTTTTT
>VWYO01009031.1:426595-437102 GCA_013400275.1 Rhadina sibilatrix
TTTTTTTTTTTTTTTTTTTTCCAGAGAAGAAGGGTGTCAGTGCCAAGAGGGCAAAGACACCTCTCGATAAAATGCAAGGGCTTAGACATGTGGCTGGCACAGACCAGCTGATCCACAGCAAGGGTGCTGTGTTCACTGCTATCTCATGCATTTTCACCACTTACTCTTTTTGTTGGCATTAAAGCCCATCCCTGCCAGAGAGTTGTGGGGGTAGAAAAGTGTTCAGACCTGCTCACCTGCTTGCCAAAGTGAGAATGAGGCAACTATTGGCTAGGAAAATGCTGGAAAAACTACAACCAGTAGTGACCTGTATAACCCAGAATTGCCCAGAAAACATCAAAGGAGACAGAAAATATCACAGTCGAACTAGAAAACTTGAGTCCACTAAGATGTCCAATAACTGTTTTATCAGGGAGGTTGATTTTGGACAAACAAAGCAGAAAATTAAATCAAACCTTTAGCCTCAGTCTCATGCTCATTTAATCAAAATCAATAGTATCATGACAAGAGGTGTTCAACACATCAGCTTTTTGGCTCCAGAGTGATCTTGGCAGGACTAGTAACTATAAAAGGGAGAATCATGAAATTAAGAAAGGCAAACTGTTGAACTGAGACCATAAATTTATACTATAGGAACTAATGTGCTCTCACTGCCTTCTGGAAGAGTAGTCATCACTTTACTTTCTTCTCTAAATTTTATAGGAATCTGTCAAATAAGTTAATTAGTGTGAGAGTATGTTTTATGAAGAGGGAAGGTGCAATACGTGCCCTTTGTAAATAACCTGAATCCTCAAAAATATTCCTCCTCATAATAGATGCATACAATCATAGAAGGATTGCAAAGTACCTTAAAGATCGTATAGCTCCAACCCCTTGTCATTGGCAAGGACACCTTCTGCTAGACGCATTTTCTCAGGGCCCCATTCAACCTAGTCTTGAAAATTTCCAGGGCTGGAGCATCCACAGCCACTATGGAAAACCTGTTCCTGTGCCTGAGCACGCTCTGAGTAAAAAAAATTCTTCCCAACATCTAAACTAGTCTCTTTCAGGTAAAATCATTGCCCCTTGTCCTGTCTCTGCATGCCCTTACAGTCTTTATTCCTCCTTTCTGTAAGCCCCCTTAAGGTCCTGGTATGCTGCAATGAGGTCACCTTGAAGCCTTCTCCAGGCTGAACTATCCCAGCTCTCTCAGCCTGTCTCCATAGGAGAGGTACTCCAGCTCTACAGTCATCTTTGTGGTGGCCTCCTCTGGACTTGCTCCAACAAGTCCATATCTTCCTTGTGCTAAGGACCCCAGACACAGACAGAGCACTGCAGGTGGGATCTCACAAGGGCAAAGTAGAGGCAGAAAATCCCATCCTTCTACCTGCTAGCCACTTTTCTTTTCCTGAGGTGAGGATGCAGCTGGCTTTCTATGCATGGCTCATATCCAGCCTTTCATGCATGCCCTTAGTGCACGGCTCATGTCCAACCTTTCATCCACAAGAACCCCCAAGCACTCCTCAGCAGAGTTGCCCTCAATTACTTCTCCCAGTTTCCACTCCTGTCTGGGACTGCTGATTGAAGGGCAGCACCTGGCACTAGAACTAGTTGAACTTCATGAAGTTCATAGGCCCAATTCTCAAGTTCATCCAGGTCCCTCTGGAAAGCATCCCATCCTTCTGTTGTGTCAGCTGCACCGCTCAGCTTCGTGCCATCTCCAAACCTGCTGGGGAATCCCACTGTCAGTGACATTGATGAGGATATTGAACAGCACCAGTCCCAGCAGAGAGCCCTGACAGACATCACTTGTCACCAGCTTCCACCTGGACACAGAGCCACAACCCTCTGGTTGCATCCATCCAGCCAGTTCCCTCTGCACTGAATAGAATAGTCCATCTGTCAAATCCATGTCTCTGCAGTTCAGACATCAGGATGTGATGTGGGACCGTATAAAAATCCTTACAGAAGTCTAGGCAGGTGACATCTGTCAGTCTTTCCATTTTGACCATTGCCATCAGTCCAGAGGTCACCTGATTGATCAGACATGCTTTCCCCTTAGCAGAGCTGTGCTGGCTGTCTCAAATCATCCCATTGTCTCTTTATGTGCCATAGCATACTTTCTAGGAGGATCTGCTCCACGATCTTTCCAGGCACAGAGGTGATCTTAGTTCCCCTTTTCCTTTTCCTTCCTTTTTCCCCTTTTTAAAACTAGGAGCAACAATTCCCATTTTCCAGTCTTCAGGGACTTCTACTTGACTGCCATGAATTTTCAAATGAGATGGAGAGTGGCTTGACAACAACATGAGCCAGTCCCCCAGCCCTGTGATGTATCTCATCAGGTCCCATAGACTGGTGGCTATTTAGCTTCTTCAAGGGATCCCACACCTGCATTTTGTTTACAGTGAAATAGGCTTCACTCCCCCACAACCACCCACAGGGTGGAGGTCTTGAAAGAAAGTGAGAAACCTGACTGCCAGTGAAGATTTAGGAAAAGAACTCAATGAGTACCTCTGCCTGCTCTGTATCAGTTGTTACCAATGCATCCTTCTTGAGTATCAGAGGAGTACACTCTCCTTGGCACTCACAGGTTTTTGGACAAAGCTTCTCTTCGTGCCTCTCAGTCTGGGACTGAGAATGGTGCCAGCACAAATGGTGAATGTGGAGATAGAATGTCTCCCCTTGAATCTTTTCTGTTCACTCTGATTATTGCAAATACATCACAAACCTCGACCAATATACAGGTCCTAGACAAATGAGATAGATTTCCTGAAATGCTGGCATACCTCCCAGCCTAAAACATTTTTCTCTGGGGGAACTCAGGCTTTAAAGTCTCTCTTGTGAGGGTATGCAATGCCTTGTGTGTCACTGAGATGTTCTCCACCTCCATCTGCTAACCGGGATCTCACACCAAGGTGTCCTTTCTCCTAACTTGCATTGCCCAGATCCATGCTAGGCCTTCCCAGAGGTGAGGAAAATGGTAAGATTGCTTTTCTGTACACTGATAATTAGAAGCAGAGGCAATTGCTTAGGCAATGCATAGATATTATGACTATTGTGTATCTTCTTTAATATTCTTTACCTCTACTACAGCACTTAATTACACACCTCACAGGCCTGTCTATTTACTGTCTATTAGCTGTGTAACAGGCTGAGGGATTCAATCATTTTGCCTTAAACTCCTTTCTAGTTATGATATTTGCTGAATGTAATTCCCTAGATTGTATCCTTGAATTCAGCCTCATTATTTTATCATTTTGACAATGAACTGCATTTCCCATCTGCTGGCTCCAATTCTCAATATAATCCAAATCCCTTGGAATCTGGTTACGCTGTTCCTTGCTATTTGTTCATCCTCTGCATCATCTGTAAACTCTGAGCTCTCAGAATTTTGATCTCTCAGAGTCAGACTATGCTCTCCATCTTTTAACTAGGGTAAATCTGGATCTTCTCCACTAAGGTCTGTGGAATTACTCCAGAGTGAGCAAACGGAAACTAGAGCTGGATATTGCTTAGGTTTTCAACACCATCATCCAAGTAATTTTATATTTATATATAGACACATGTTATGAACAACAGATGTCCTAAAACTGACCTTGAAGACATTTTTCATCTATTCTGTTCCTATGCCATTTTTCTAGTCGACACCCATTTTTTCCTCAGTCCTGGGTGTTTGTTTGAAGTTAATTCAACACGAATAAACATGTTCTTACTGTTATGAATGAAGTTTTGGCAAAGTGAATATACTTTCAGGATGTGTTTACACACTTTTTTTTCCCTTTAATTTCCTCCATTTTTAAATTATTTTTTCTCAATTTTTTTTTTCTTTACTACAGAGAAAAAGGGTTACTGTGTAGCAGACCACTAGATATGCCCAAGGAGAGTAGGTTTACTGTGCTCCCTGGAATAAACAATAAGAAACTCACAAAGTGCCTGAATACATGGAGTTTGATACTCCACACCAATGTGAAGGACAAACCTAGTAGAATTGCTGACCTGCCACATAAATCTGCAATTTATTCTTATGAAATCCCTTCCCTTTCCCACACCTTTGGAAAACCAGTGTGCAGCAGAAAGAAAAACATATTTTGTTTCTATGACTCTTTCCCTCCTGTTCAATATTTCCTACGCTGGTGAATCTTACTGCTGGTCATAATAACAATTGTCAGCATAAAGTCCCAAGGGCACACCATATCACATGAGAATAGTATGAAGGCAGATGAAATCTTTTATCAGGATGTCTGTGCCAAACATTGCCACACACCTTGAAGGTGTTACATCTTGACCAGATTTTCTTGCTTACACCTGTTGCTAAACTAACCTATTCCTCACAAATTGCTGTTTTGCATTTTACCCCATAATTTCTGTCACAGGAGCAGGAGAGACATAGAGTCAAGCTTTCCTCTGGCTTACAGCACCTAGTATTGTCTGACCTGTGGAACCAGGAGTAATGTGATCTTGTAAGTAGAGACTGTTTCATAATGTGCATACACGAGGGAGTTCAAGTGTTTTTGGCATTACCTAACTCCCAAGTACTCAACTTTTACCTCTTATGTTCTCTTGGCAACATGTGGTGCAATTTTTTTTAATATATATATATGCAGTTTCCTAGGTTTTTAACACAAGAAGATACAAATAGTGCCACGTGCAAATAAAACAGCCCACCCACGTGCTCCATCAGGACTTGAAATACAAGAATCAGCTGTGATTGGGTTAAAGGTCTAAGGTCACCAGCTAGCTGCTCTGTTGGAGGGTTTGACTTTGCAGACAAGTCTCGGAGAAGAGAGGCACCACACTGAATCATAAATCAAACATTGTGAGAGAAGAAGTCTGAATTTTATGCATGTTTAAATATACAGGTTTTGGAGATCTGGTTTGAAAGTGAGCCTGAGAAATCACAAATGACATCTCTCCTTGCATCATGCTCCTCCACCTGGATTACCAGTGATCCTATTCCTCCTCTATGGTAAAAGATGTCAGTGGGCTCTTGTCTTCTAGTTTAGATGTTGATTCTTCACTCCCTACAAATAATGTGGTAAGAAATACAGGAAGAACACATCTCACAGGGAGGTTAAATGTGGGATAACTTGAGGACCAGGTAAAACACCTTGTCTGAAGACAGAAGTTACTTAGAGACAAAAAAGAGAAAAAAGTAATCTATTTCTGTTCCACAGAATAACACAGAGAAAGATCAAAGTTGCATGAAAAACTGCTGAATAAAAAGCCACAGAGGAGCAGCAGTATTTTCTCAACTTCAGGAAGCATTTCCTACTGATCTGCAAACAAAAGTTACTGGATACCCTCAAAATAATTGTGGCTGGTTTAATGATGATAAAAAGTTCCTCCGAGTGAAACAGCAAGTGTTTTCTTGAGGCTTTGCACTCTCTGCCTGGCCTTCCCATGTTAAAAAATATTTTTCCAGTAAGGATTTATACCCTTATTGGAAGCAGCCAACACTGTGGTTCTTACTTCTGCACCACATCTCAGGAGACACAGACACCTTTTCACTGCTTCAAGTGACAAATACCAGTTGATTGCAGTGCTAGTAGGCTGGATCTCAGGATAGCCTAGCCCTTCACTGTGCAAGTACCAGTGGTGAGGAAAACAGCAGCAAAAGCATTGTCCCTTTCACTCCCCTGGTGTGAAGCAATTCTTTCAGCACCTGGGCATCTCACCTCTCACAAAGTCAAGATTTCAGGATGTGCAGAGCTGCTCTACTATCAGCAAATGCAATGAAAGTCCAGTATCATCTTCTTTGGTCAATGGCAATTCACTGAATGTAAATAATAATTGACAGTTTGCATGCCTGGATTTCAAACACTGGTTCTGCAATATCATCTGAGATCCATGAAATCGTCATACCATGTGCTGGAGAGGAAGGTGCAGAGGGCACAGCGATGATAATTGGACTCCAATGCATTTTATGCCACTGGAAGGAAGAATACACGTGTTTTGCCCCTGTTTGGCTTTATCTGTACTCCTTCTCCTCCTGTTTCCTTTCCATTTGTTTTCATAGGATGAAGTATCTTCAGTGTGCAAAGACACTGAAATGGTAGGTGCAACTTAGAGCCCAGACCTTACACAGTCTATCTCCAAAACCAAGGCACAGAAACAGGTTGCTGTGATCTGCTTTGTGCAGCTTCTCCTTACAGGGAGAGCATCCTCCCAACCTTCCCCAGGCTGAGCTACTCAGTTCTGCTGGGGCCCTTATCAGCTCTGCACTCTGAACCATGGTAGAGTGATGCCTTTGGAAGTCTGGAAGATACTAGACAGAGCTAAGAAACTAAAGTAGGTATTTATTAAAAGGCCTTTAAGGATACACCTTGAGCAGTACAAGAGCCTGGCCAGGGCTAAGTCCATCTACATCCAAGATGGACTTAAAATGGTCACAAAATGGACAACAGGTCACGAGGTCTTACACTTTTATAAGTTTGGACCCATTTGCATATTGGGGTTTAATAGTCCAATTACAGCTCCAGATTATGAAGTCCCTTCCTTCTTGTTTTCTCTCTTCAGTCCACCATTGCTTATGCTTTTGGGCCTGAAAGTTGTATTTGTTGTCCTTGGACTTCAGCAGGAAAAGGATTTGTTTTGTCTACCTTCTCTGTGAAGAGAGCTTACTAACACTTAATATGAGGCTCAGAGCTACATCCCTAGGCAGCACAGAATCTGAAAAACATGAAAGCTAAAACTTAAGGCATCAAGAGTATCAGTGGAAGAAACACTCAGAATATGTTTTCTGAAGTAACTGCTGCTGAAGGGGAATTTAGCAAGGTAGGGAGCTGTTATGGTCCATTGAGTAGCCGCATGGAGTCACATCAGACACAAGGCATAGCTGGAGGGCAAAATTAGGTGACCCCTTATTCATGTACCTGGAATTATCTCTCCTGTCAAAAAAGCCTCCTCTGAATTTCAGAAGAACTTACTAGAGTTTCTGATAAAACTGTCACCTCTGACTTCAGTAAGTTTGCTTACTGTTTTAATCCATGAAAACAATTGTTTTTATGGCAGCTCTAAAGCACCATAGGCAGCAGATACATCAGGGCAGAGCTTTTGCTGTAGCAAAGTGTGCTCCACATGGAGCACATGTGTCAAGGAGAGCGGGACTTCTCACAAAGTCAGGAAACAAGGAAACCAGAGGTGCCATGTGAGTTTGAAGTTGAAGTGAAGTGATAATTCAACACAGAAACTGGGGACCTTCAGTGGAAAGCTGTAAAACATGCACTCAAGTGCAGCATTGGCTGGCTGCTGTGGAGAGTGCTTCTTAATTTGGAAATTCCCTTCCTTTCAGTTCCAGCAGCTACCTCTCTGACAGAAGCTGGGAGATATTTTTTTCAGCATTAATCAATACATTAATGTTAATGTAATTAATGAATGAATAAATAATCAATACATTAATTTCCCAGCAATATTGCCTTTTCAGGTTTACATCTAACAAGTTCCACGGCTATGCAGTCATTTTAAAAGGACTTACAATAGTGGCTACTGGAATGTATTGAAAATATATTGAGTATACATTTGCATTGAAATACATTGAAAATATATGAATACATTGAAAAATGACTAGTAGCAGCTTAATTGAATTATTGATAACCTTCCTCTTCATTTCACAGATTTGTCAGCAGAGTAATCCAGCATTCCAACAAACTTCGTGAAGGATGCTGTGCAAATAGTAATCCTGAACATAAATTTGCAGAGAGCATGCCCGTGTACCTTATGGACCTAATATCAGGAAGAAGCCATGATTTGATGAAAACAGCTCAAAATCATGTCTTTCTTAGGTGTGTATGCAGGTAGTGTATTATTTTTCACAAGTATGTGCAGTCTGGTACCTAAAAGTATGAAAGATACAATAAATTTGGCTAAAGCCAGCATAAAGTAATGGTAGTGCAGAAGAAAAAAAAAACTTAGGGAAAAAAGCAGAATAATTTATGTCCATTTCAATTCCACATGGTATGGCTTCTTTCACTGGTGTTTGATTTAGAGTCTGTTGAGTTGCCCATTGAGAAAACTAACCTTTAACTCCTTCTATAATAGCTATTCTGGGCTCTTATGTTCCCAGCAGAAAAATTTATTTCCCACTCTCAGGCCAAAGAAAATTGTTCCATAGAATGTAGCTGAGACATGCTGATGTCTGCATTCTCTATATGTGTACAGATGCATATCTGTGCATGCATGTGTACACATGTTCCTTGCTAAGGACACAGCTTTGGTAGCATGTCACCAATGCTAAAATCTTAAATTATTGCCACCATTAATCTCAACAACGTTTCTCTGAATTTATTCCCTTCTAAAAGGAGCAGAATCTCACCCACCCCCTTGACTGATTAGAAATGTTGCTGGTCCTGATGTCATACCTAGTCTATGTTCACAGTCTCTGAGTTACATAAATTCAACCCACATAATTTTCAGACTGAGAGGTTTTTGTTAATTTAATTAAAATTAGCTTTCTTAAGTTTGCTGGAGAATGAGTCTTTGGGTTGGATTTCTTTAATCTGTATGTGTACTTTTAAAAGATATTTAAAGTCATACTGTTACTGGTAAAACTGATTTTCATAAAATAATCTATTATATCTACATATTCTGTCATAAAATTTTGATTGTCAACATTTTGATTGAAACTGTTTTTAAGAAACACAAGTTCTGTTCCACTACATCTGTTAAAATTCTGTTTTGTTTTATTTTATTCTCTTTTTTTTAAATTGCTTTTATGAATAAATGAGATTATATGTATAGTTATGTATGTGTACACTATTTCCTGGGAAAATGCCTTTGCAAATTCATTGATCTAAAAAGGAGTTTCTTTTCCTCCTTATGCGTTTAATTCTCCAAAGCAAAACTGCATGCTTACATCCAGTTACCCAACTAAATTTCCTGCTCTTTAGATCTTCACTGTCAAGAAAAAGAAGTTTTATTTGAGTTCAGCATGAGCTTAAATAAAAGAAATACAGGAAATTACTTTAAAAAAGCAGTGCAGCACCCTCTAGTGTGGACACATTTACATTAGTAAATAGCACAGCTTTATGAATACCTGATTGACTTGATGCTGACCCACTAGACAGCCCAATGTCTGATTCAGACTCTTTTACTAAAACTTCTCATTGGCCTTGGGTAACTTAGTTCACTTTGTCTCTTTTTCTTCACCTGTGAAAAGACAGAGAAAAATTACCCTTTTAAAAACACATTACACTGTCCTAGTGGCAAGATCCTCATGTACAAAAGGTAAACTAGTACCCTAATCACAGCCAAATGATGATGGCCAGATGGTTCTCTCTATCTGCAGAAAAAGTACTATGCAATACCAGGGCTAGGCGAGCTCTCTTGTGTGGTGCTGCACATCATCTGTCAGGCAACTTTGCTTTCTTCACTGTGTGATTTGCACCACCAAAGCTTTATGTACTGGGATCATACTCTCCACTGTTAGGTTTTCAAAATTCATCAATAGTGGACTGGTACTTCTACCCCTTGGAATGTCTGCTGCACATTGGCTCATGTAGACTGGGATACCACTCTCTTATATTAATAAATTCCATTATCTTGCACCTTATTTTGGAACTTAGTTAAAGGACAGAACATGCTTGGGGAAATTCAGTGAGAAAGAAGGAATACAGATTTAGTCCCTCTATGAAGGGGGGACTGCTCTTCTAATGAGGTAAATAGATCTTTAAAATGCCTGAGCTCTTTAAAGAGGCAGCATTTAGCTATAAAAGAGACCATATGAGGAGCTGATCTTTCACTTCTACTTTGTATTGTCCTTTGTCATTCTCCACAATTCCTGTTGGTGATTACTGAATATAGCTATGCTAAAAACTGGAGATTATCATATGTGCCACAGGGAGAATTTTCCAGCCGTTTTAGTACACTGGAAGTGATGGGGAGGGGTGGGAAAGAAGATTACTGTGCAGAACTCTTTCCTTAGAGTGATCTGCCTGGAGTTTGTCTGGGACTGTGCTCATCCTCCATGTATATGTAATATGCTCATACACGGGTATATATTCTTTTCAAGCCATATTGACACTCCAGTGCATAGCCAGATACATAAATCCCAGGTGGTGTTAGATAGGATATCTCCCTGTTGACACTGTATTAAGTGTTGCAGGACTGGACCTGTAATGTAATAACCAAGAATTTCTTTGCTGGAAGTTGCTGGGTACAAACCACCAAATCTCGAATGTCTCTGACTCATGCAAGAAGTGACAAAATAATAAAATAATTAAGGACCTTTCTAGGCTGGACAAATGCAGAGCAGTCAAGGAAATAAGTGCCAACACGCTCAGCCAGTTCAGATGCACTGCTGTCATCTCAATAGATGTTTTTCCCACTGCTCAAGCACATGCAAGAAGACCAGGTCCAGGCCAACCTCTTTCTAGTTAACCAAGTATTTTATTATTTTGGGAGGTGGTATAAACCTCTCTTCCTCTCTCCCAGTCAGGTTCTTCTCTCCTTGCAGCCAGCAGTTATGTCAGTCAAAAGGCCCTTCCCTTCTTCAGTTCTTTTTATCCCCCGTGAGGAAAAAAAAAAAAAAAAA
>VWYO01009031.1:446316-469914 GCA_013400275.1 Rhadina sibilatrix
AAAAAAAAAAAAAAAAAAAAAAAAAAAAAGAGTGAGAGACTAGGTAATGGTGTGTCCAGAAGAAGGAGATATCAGTTTTCTCTGCTATTGAATTGCAGAGGTAACAAAGGACTGTCATTCAACACATTAAGGAATTAAATTTGGACTGGCAGTTTGGAATGGATTTTTCTGCAGCACTCAGCATTTTCCTATACTAGGATTTCTTCTGGAACAGCTACCCCTGATGGTCCACTCTACAACAACACTTGCTCCAGAGCAGATTAGATTAAATTAGTATACTTAGGCCAGCATGAGAATGGTTCATGCACAGGGAGTGAATCACAAATCACTCTCTTTCTTTGTTAATCCCATAACATTAACCAAATTAATGTTCCTTTGCAGACAAACATTTGTTCTTTGTCAGCAGAGGAACATTTGAGGAAATTAATTCAAAATAACTTTCAAAAGGGATTTGTTAAATTACTCTAAAGCCCTATGAGTTTAGTTTAATTGGGCATTAATTCGTTTAACTCAATTCTTGTCCTAAGTCAATTAAATTCAGCAGAATTGTGACCACTTCAGGTCTGAAAGAGAATGACCACACCATTATCTCAGCAGTTCAGTTACAGCAGTGGAAATGCACACCTTTTGTTTAATTTGGATCATTTTTCTTCAGTGTCCTGTGCTGACAAGTCCTCTGTGATGCCCCAAAAAGGCCAAAGTCCCCTTGACTTGCAAAGGTGGCAAGGATTTGACCTCAGAACTTTGTCTCCTACTCTTGCTACTTGGTATCCACTGCTCCAGCCTTCCTCTCAGTACTGTCCCTAATAGCACAATGCATTTGGGGATTGTATCAGTAGTCCTTTTTATTTGTATAGACATCAAACCCCTCTGTGCTTACGTAAGACTGTACAGAAAAACTCGGTTAGGGTTATTTTTGCCCTGGATACATCAGCTTGTGTCATCAGCAGACTCTTTTTGCTCAGGCAGCCCTTTGCACTGCTGAGCAGCTGGCTGGGTGCTTGGCACAGGAAGGGTCCTGGTGGCCTCTTCACACATCCTTGTTTGCTACAGTTGCATGGCTGATTTTACCACCAAAGCAGTCCTAAGAAACACTGCACTGAGAGCCACAATGTTTCTGTCATCTGAAAACTGGAGACACTCTCCACTTTTGTCAAGTCACAGATGCAGAACCTTGGTTTAGGGAGCCTCTATGAGATCAGGCCATAGCAACACAGTAGATGGGAGCCTAAGAGTCAGCAGTAGTTATGAAAGAATGAGCCATACAGCATCACAAAAGGAAAAGAGAGGTTTTCCTGCCATCGCTGTGAGATGTTACTGCCTCCCCCTTAAGAATGCTCAAGAGAAGATACTTTTTTTGCAAGGTGTATTTCAACCCCATAAAATGCCTGGGAAGCATGAACTCAAAACAGAGAATTGTTACAGCTGTGCCATACTTTGCAACTTTTTTTGGTGTCCATAAATGCACACACTCACAAGATAAGGCTGTACCACTGTATTGGGTTTGCATGGCAAGGTTTTGTAGAGGAGGAGCTACAGAACAGACTTCTGTGAGAAAATGCTAAATGCTTCCTCTGTATTTGACAGAGCCAGTGGCAGCTGGCTTCAGGATGGAGCCACCACTGAGCCCATCAGGAGCAGTGGTAGTGCCTCAGGAATAACGTATTGAAGAAGAAGGGAAATGGGGGAGTGAAACAACTGGGTAACAGCAATTGCAGATGGAGGGAGGAGTGACAGTATGTGAGAGAAAAAACCCTGAAGACATCAAGGCCAGTGGAGAAGAAGGGGCAGAAAATTCCAAGCACCAGAGTAGACATTCCTCTGCGGCCCATGGTAAAGACTGTGGTGAGGCAACTGTACCCCAGCAGCACATGGGGTGCACAGAGGAGCAGAGATCACCTGCAGTCCATGGAGGACCCCATGCTCAAGTAGAGGCAGAAGGAGGCTGTGACCCCCCAGGAAGCCCACAGCAGAGTCAGTTTGGGGGCAGGATTTGTGACCCCATGGGGAACCCATGCTGGAGAAATTCATGGAGAACTGCAGCCTGAGGGAAAGCTACATTGAAGAAGTTCATGGAAGGCTGTCCCCCATGGGAGACACCTCATGCTGGAGCAGGCAAAAACAGAGTTCCTCCTCTGAGAAGGAAGGTGTAGCAGAAACAATGTGTGATTAACTGATCACAGCCACCATTCCTTGTCCCCCTTCACCACTGGGGAGGTCTGGAGGATGTAGAGAATTTGTAAGTAAAGCTGAGCCTGGGAAAAAGAGAGGGGTGGGAGGAAGGAGTTTTAAGATTTGGTTTTATTTCTCATTACCCTACTCGGATATGATTGGTAGTAAATTAACTGAATTTAGGCATGTCTGTTCTGCCCATGTGTCTTGGGTTATNCCCTTCTCACCATCACTGGATTCTTTTCTCTCAGGATCATCTCTGCTCCAACAGAACCACATCTGTCATTCCAGGAGGACTTACTTTTGGACTGTTTCTAACACTCTGACCAACAGGGTGTCAGGTGGTATTTCTGACTCTGTCAGGGTTTCTAGGATTGTTGTTTGTTTGTTTGCTTGGGTTTTTGTACTACTACATTTGTATTTTTAATATTTCTAGTAAAGAACTGTTGTTCCTATTCCCAAATCTTTGCCTGAAAGCCCTTAATTGCAAAATTCTAATAATTTGTAGGGGGTGAGGGGTTTACATTCTCCATTCCAAGGGAAACTCCAGCTGTTCTCTGGGAGATACCTGTCTTTCCAAATCAAGACACCATGACAGTAATTCATTAATGATCTTTCCCTGTCCTTATCTTGACCCCTGAGCTTTTCTCTCCCCTACACAGTTGAGAAGGGTGTGACAGAACAGCTTTGGTGGGTACCTGGCATCCAGCCATGATCAACCCATCACCACCCCACTATAAACAGCAGTTACACAAATGTGGAGACGCATAAAGCACAAAAGATACAGAGAACAGCTGAGCCATACAAGGAGTCAGCAGTTAAAATAACTCCTTTCCTATCTGTTCCTAATATTGTTTTTCCTCCAGCACCTTGTGGAAGTTTGGCAGCTTTGCAGTAGAACTAGGAAAACTAGAAGATAAAAGGCAACATAGGCATTTTTAAGAGCTTTGTATAAAATTCTCATTAATCATCCAGCAATTCTGCATTTAAAAGTCATCCAGCAAAATGTCTGCTTTTTTTGTGTCAAGATGAAAGACAGAGAATAGTGATACTCTTTTTTCTTTCCAGAAAGGAAAGGGAACAGGGTTGGCATAGATGCGTGCAAGAGAGCAGTGGCTGGTGGAATATGTGACAGTGTCCTCCACAGAAGTGAAAAAAGATAATTTTCCTGCTGGCTTTTCCTCCTGCAATGAGCTAGCAACTGTATTGGTAAGCAAGATCTAAAGAGGGTAAGATCTTGCATTAACTGGTGACACTGTTTTGCTTGCATGGCAGTTTAAAGGCTTGCTTAATGAAAGGGAAACATATTCTAATGAATATACAACAATGGCAGTAACATCCAGACTGTACAATGCACTTTTTGCTCAGACAAGACAGAGTTTTGTACAACCAGTTCCCACTTCAGGCCGTCCTGTAGGCATGTCCCTACATTTTTGTAGCTATGCAGAATTACTGTTCTCCATCAGCTTGGCCTTTCGTGGTTTTTGAACCTGATCACCACACAGCAACTGTGTCCGGCTTGTAGACTCACTGCAAGGTGGAAGGTGCAACAAAATTGGACAGATAGAAATCAATAGAGGACAGCACCAGGAGTCTGGATATGAATCAGCCTGACAGACATTCAGGATTTTACTGAGTATAAAGGATTAAAACTGGGGACTGCCCTTGGGTACTTAAGAGGCAACCTGGATACCTACAGACCCTTGAAAGAGGTGAAATATTCTGACTCAGGTTAGCTAAGATCTGTTTAGGTCTTTGGAAAATTTACCTCTGCCTGCATGTGACACTACATGGTGTGAAGTGAGCTGGTAATACCTGAGGCAACATGCTGGGAGAAAACAGTCATTCATTATTCCATTACTTATCACATGTAATTGTCCTGCCAGTCTCACCTGTATTTTCAAGACCACATTTCCACTCCTTCCTTGCCTCTGCTGCTTCTCCAGGATCTTGGCTGTTGTTTGCTTTTCTTCTCACAATTTGGTGTTCTCATCCAATTACATATGGTATTCCTCCTACCATAAAAGACATTGCCATTTCCAGCTCTGAGAACATCTGAGGAGCAGGAGGCAATAAATAGCAGAGTGCAAAGGCCCCCTTTTCTTCAACTGACAGATCAGAAATTTGAGCTGAAGTGAGTTTCTGCCAGGTTTACAAGCAAGGCAAGCAACCCAAGAACAATAATTGTTTGAGATGTGTATCTCCAAAGAACAACAATCCCAAATAAGGAGTTACCCCTCTGACAGAGCATATAAGCCCAGTACTCTATAGCAACAAGTTCACTGAGATTCAAGCTGTATTAAGCCTAATTTCCTCGGGTGGACTTTGTTCCGGCATTTTGCTACTGCAGATAAATTTCTTCTTCTCAATCAGTGATGACTTTCCCAAGAGCAGACTTAAGATTGCATGGAAAGCCATAAGCACACTTTGAAAACTTAGCCCTTATCAAGCTTATCCTACCAACATATGCTCACATGGTTACCTTTGGTTAAAAGTCAATCTGATGGTGCTAAGTCCGAAGCTTCAGGGCGTATTTTCAGCAATATATCTCTGTGACTTCTCCAGTTCCTGGCAACAGGTAGTCAAGACCTCAGGACTGTAGGAACTGAAGTCCCAAATGTGATTTCTGAGTTTGGTCCTTGCAACATGTGGCTTTGAAAGAGTACACTCACACTGTCTATGTGTCCCAGAGTATATCCAAGGCTGTCTCATCTTGGAGCTGTTCTGAGGGCTCTACAGAGGGACCTGGACAGGCTGGATAGATGGGCCGAGTCCAACAATATGAAGTTTAACAAGTTCAAGTGCCAAGTCCTGCACTTTGGTCACAACAACCCCCTGCAGCACCCCAGGCTGGGGACGGTGTGGCTGGACAATGCCCAGGCAGAAAGGGACCTGGGGGCACTGGTGACAGCAGCTGAACATGAGCCAGCAGTGGGACCAGATGGCCAAGAAGGCCAAGGCATCCTGGCCTGTATCAGGAATGGTGTGGCCAGCAGGAGCAGGGAGGCCATTCTTCCCCTGTACTGGGCACTGGTGAGGCCACACCTGCAGTGCTGTGTCCAGCTCTGGGCCCTCAGTTNACTGGTACTCAGTGCCATGGTTTAGTTGATGAGGTGGTGTTAGGTCAGATGTTGGACTTGATCTCAAAGGTCTTTTCCAGCCTAGTTCATTCTGTGCTTCTTGACTCTGGGTGTGTTCAAGCCTGTACCAAAAATGGTTCTCCTTAGTTAGTAGCACATCACACAAGGAGCTGCGTTCAAATCCCCTGTTTGCCTGGACATACCTGAATGTGTGACCTGCCCTGTCCAAGGCATGTATTTTTCCAACACAGAATCATGAAAGTTGGAAAGGTCGAGTCCAACCTTTGACTGAACACCATGATGTCAACTAAACTCTATTCTGGAGTTTTAAGGACCATATGCAGTTGTTTCTTGAGCACTTCCAGGGATGGTGATTCCTCTGCTTTGCTGGGAAGCACATTCAGTGCTTAGCCACCCTTTCAGTGAAGAAATTCAGTGATGCTTCTGATGTCCAATCTGAACCTCTCCTGGTGCAGCTTGAGGCCATTTCCTCTTTTCCCATCACTGGGAGAAGAGACTGGCCCCTAGTTGGCTACAATCTCCTTTCAGGTAGTTGATGAGTCTCCCTTTTCTCCAGGCTAAACATCAGCAGCTCCTTCAGCTGCTGCTCAAATTACTTGCATCATAACTTAGCATCTTCTGTCTGCCTACCTTCATGCAGTAGGTTTAAATTATGAGTGATACAGGAAAACAATGTTCTAACCAGTGAGAAAATGAACAGAAAATGGTATACCATGTCTAGTCTCCCTCCTTCTTACTATGCAATGTCCCCATTTCCCCAGCCATCCCGTTCCTTCTGAAGGAAAGGGCTCACCTGATTGCTAGGTGAGCAAGAACATTCTTGCAAGGGTAGCATAAGAACAATATTTGTGACTCCATAGGAGCACTGCACCTTCCTCGAAGACTTCATGGCATCTCTTACCAACTGATCTCAGTGCTTTGTATTCAAGTGTGCTGGATTTCACGAATAATAACCTTAATTACCTACATATCCTTATGCATCAGAGGCAGTTTGACACCCAAAGGAGAGATTTTCCTTCTTTTTCCTACATTCCCCATTTTCCTCTCTCCTACCACTATGTAGCAGCTACTTTAACCATTCCTCTGCTCTGTACAAAAAAGCAAATTTTCAGACTTCTGAAGTCATCAGCCCCAAGGAATTCTTCCAGCTTGCAGATTTCCTCCTCTCACCACATGTGCTTCAAAAAGAGCTGCCTTGAACTTGTTTTGAACATTCACTTCACATATTTGCAATGGAAAGATACATTGCAGATATGTATAACATATATAATATATAATAGCTTTATCTCTAGATAGAAGGATATGCTTATTAACATTATATAGAGTTATATAGACAAACATATATTTTTCAGTATCCTTTTGCCCTTGCACTGAAAGCTGATGGTTATTTTCTGGCAAACCTCTGATCATAATTTTCCCATCTAAATTTTGTCTTCCTAGCTGAAATCTGCATCAATCTCTGAAGATTAATAAAACAAAGAGGCACTACTGGAGGCTGCTGGAGGACATTTTTCTTTTAAATTCTGATAAACTTAAGTGCTGGTCATTAATTTTTGTGTCCCAGAGGAGTGCCTGGAGCCTCCAGAATAATTTCATTCCAACAACTTGCATAAAATTTTGCACTGCACTTTGGATCCAAGCCAGGTTGTCAGGATTGTTATTTATTGCAACTAGTAAAAATGATTCTCAGCTGTTGCAATTTGGAGACATTTGAATGACTTTGGTGAAGCAGTCCTCATTTGGCTTGGCAGCCCAGCGGATGCCCTGTAACAAGAACTAACAATGCTGACATATCAGCTACTGTCACAGCAGTTACCAGTGGATTTTTAATTACTCAGGGAGGAAGGGCAAAAAGGAGAAGGCAGCCTTTTTACAAAGGCACTGTGAGTTAACTGCCTGGCTCAAGGCTCCAGCATTGCATGTCTCCACTTTCAAGCACTTTCATGCTCACATACTCCCTTTTTATTCAGTTTATTATGTAATCCATTAAGCAGCCCATGGCCACCTGTATCATTATTATTTGGAACAGTGGTAATAACGATACAACTCCAAATCATCTTGGAGGGCTAAAAAGCAATGTTTATTGAGAGGCACATCCTTTTATACAGTGTTTTGGTACAATGAATATTATTGGTCATTTAGAGCCTATACCTCTTTGTAAACATCTTTGCCAGTAAACAAGTTGGAAAAACACCAGGTGTCAGGGAAGAGAACATCTACAAGGATTGTTTGGGTTCCTCCTTACAATTTCTTAGGCTAGAGTGGCCTGAGAGTTATGTACTTGGCTTTCCCACAGGCTCAAGCTACTGCCTGAAGCCTAAAAATCTATTTTCTGACCACTGTCAGTTCCCACACACCTGTACTGATTAAACCCATCTTCCTTCACTGTGGGGAAGGAAGCTAAGGCCCTCCTTGAGTACTTGTAAACAAGACTTAAAGCAAAGCCAAGAGACAGTTATCCAAGAGAGAAGGTGTAGCTAAAGAAAGGGAAAAGGGCAAGGTGGTGATGCTAACAAGCCCCATCATTCACTGTTAAGAATGGTCAGTAGTTTGAGACTAAGAAGAAACCTGCAGGGACAGGCTATCATGTCCTGCTGTGTAAATGCTTCAGACCACCTTAGACTGTCATCTAACATGAGAATTCATGAAAATTCAATCTCTTCAAGCAGAAGGTATCTGCTCTACTATAAAACAGCCAAAAGGAAGTAGATACCTCTGAAAAATATTGAAAATGTGTCCAGGATCTTCCCAAGACGATTGATTCTTCATCTCAGCCATTGTCTGCCTGTAAGAGCAGAACTTAAAACTCACTCTGTGCCTGGAGAAACATGAGCTAAGGGTTGACTTAAGCTACAACCTTCATCTCCTTGCTTCTAGGAGCATTTGCTTTTAGGATTGTCAGCTGGCTGGCAGTCCATGAGCCCTACCAGTCAACCTACACCTGAGCTGCATGAGCATGGGAGATCGAACTTGTCCTCTTCCTGTGTGTGCTTAACTCCTCGTCTAAGTGAAGAAAAAGCTGACAACTGTGTCTTTCTAATTGACATGGACTAGGTGGCTGACTCCATGATTTTTCTGTAATGATCTCTCCTCACATAAAACCTTTTTAGCTGACATAGCTAGACAATGATGTCATTCTTCCCCTCAAATAAAGAGTTCCAAGCTCTTAAAACAAAAGGCAATATCTCCTACTATTCCCTGTGCACTAGATCTCAATGTCTTTGCTGACTGCATATTTGTGCCTCCTGCTATTTTCACTTGATTTTTAATGTGTTGCATCTGATTTTGTGTTTTCGTATTTTATCCTGGCCATCTGATCAATGTGTTAAATAATCACACAGAATCACAGAATATGCTGAGTTGGAAGGGACCCACAAAGATCTTCAAGTTCAGCTCCTGGCCCTGCACAGCACCATCTTCAAGAATAACACCATTGCCTAAATATATTGTCCAAACTCTTCTTGAACTCTGTCAGGCTGGTGCTGAGATCACCTCCCTGCAGAGCCTGTTCCAGTGCCCAACCACCCTCTGGGGGAAGAGCTTTTTTCTAATACCCAACCTAAACCTTTCCAGACACAACTTCAGGTCATTCCTTCAGCTCCTGTCACTGGTCACCGCAGAGAGGAGATCAGTGCCTGCCCCTCCTCTCCCACTCAGGAGGAAGCTTTAACTGCAATGAGGTCTTCCCTCAGTCTCCTCTTCTCCATGCTGAACAGACCAAGGGATCTCAGCTGCCCCTCATACAGCTTCCCCTCAAGACCCTTCACTTCCCCTCAAGATCCTTCACCATCTTGGTTGCTGTCCTGGGTTATGGAACCAAAAATGTGTATTCTATTTCATTTGTTAAAAGCAGTTGGGGAGATGTTTTTCTTTATCTCTTGTATCTCTGGGGGGAAGGGGGCAGATGTCCTCTGATAATGGGCCAGCTGTTAAAACCAGGTGGGGCAGTGTTTCTTATCTCTTTCACCACCTGTCCTCCCTCCAGGGGGATATTTTGTGCTAATGGGCCATTAAGGCTCACCAAGGACATGACACATTCATCATCCCATTGTGAGATGCTCTGTCCAGTGGGGGGAGCCAACCATTCCCACCTGGATAAAAACTGAGATGCAGGAACACAAGGTACCTGGTTCCACTGGATTCCTGGAGGAAAACTGGACCCTTCCCACCATCACTGGACCCTTTTCTCTCAGGATCATCTCTGCTCCAACAGAACCACATCTGCCACTCCAGGAGGACTCACTTTTGGACTGCTTCCAACACCCTGACCAACAGGGTGTTAGGCTGTATGATTCCATTTATTTTTTTTAATTTTTTTTTCTTCTCTCTTCTCCTGTTAAATTGTATCTCTGACCGGGAGTCTCACTGGTTTTGCTTTCAAACCAGCACAGTTGCCCTCCTTTGTACACTCTCTAACAGCTTAATATCTCTTATATATTGAGGAGCCCAAAATTTCACACAACATTCAAGATGAGACCACACCAGCGCAGAGCAGTAGAAAACTTGAGGTGACACACCCCTGCAGAAAGTCAGACCTGTTAATATGACAAACTTTTTTGTGCTGTGTTGTTCCTGATACCAAGATTCTTTGTGGTGGCTGTAAATTATGGCATTCGTTTATTGCTTTTGAGGTCTCTGCAGCCATTATGAACAAAAGCTTAACTGGGGTAGTAGCTCAGTGCGGCTCCATTGACTTCAGTTAAGCAACACAGAGTTCTGCCTACTGAAATTCTGGTCCTGCATCTTTTTCTTTCTCTTTTGCCTGCTCCTCAGAATCTCTGTAAGGATGAAGGAAAATGAGATATTAAAACCTGCTGAAGTGCATGGGGTGATGAGCTCTCACTGCAATAATGGGAGCAAGAGAGCAAAATGTCTTATTTGTTTTGCAGATTTAAACTTTAATGTTTAGTAAGTGAAATGGATTTGTTCCCACAGTGCAGTGTTACAGAGCGATCCAGGACTATCTGAAGTCAAGATAGTTTTGCACTGATTGGGCAAGTTCGTGACTATCATGATAAGCTCATCCCAGTTTAATGACTTCTGCAGGTCTTTATGCAGCACCTACAGAACTGTCTAGCTTCTCACTTACTCTCTCTTTAGTATGAATCTGACATGCTGGGTGCTATATACCTGACTCAGCAGCTATCAAGTGTCCTCTTTTGTTTTTTTAACATTAAAAAAATAAACAATTGATTGTAGCTCATGTTTCCACGTTTTACTTGGTAGGAGGTCAATACCACTCTTACTGGAAGAGCACATTGCAGAGCCTGCATTTCTCTTCTGGTGTTATTTTTACATACCACTTTTGATCTCAAGGAATCTTTTCATCCTTGCTTCACTGATGTTTAGTAACATTTTAACTGAATGTATTTCAGTGAATATGTCCTCACTTTATGCTTAAGCACATGCTGTCCCTGCGGAAAGAGGGGAGGGTTGTGAGGGTGGAGAGAACACAGGTCATGGCAGAAATCAGGATTGAAGGTGCATCTCACATGTGCATTGGCAGAATCATAGGCAGATGAGGAGAAACATAAAAAAACTAGAGCACAAAACCATCAGGCTTACAGAGCTTCAGATGGGTAGTGAGTAAATTAACTCCCCAAATCCTTCTAGCTGAGGTTTACCTATTCTGGCTGAATCAGAGTGGACCTAGAGATTCCTGTACTTGCTTGTGCTTGTGATCACACATGAGTTTATGTCCTATGTCTCTCTATGCTACCACATAAATTCAGAAATATGCAGTTTCTTTCCGTATCCTTAGGATTTAAGCAGGCAAATAATAGCAAAGGAAATAAAGTGACAGACCCAGAAAACTGTGAAAAATGGGCTCAGAAATACCTACTGTCACTCTAGTATATTTCTGGTAGAGAAAAGTTATCCATTCTTCATCAGATGCAAGAGTATTCACACGTCTGCCAATGTCTGCTCTCTACTGGGCAACAGTGACAGTACCCCAAAGTGAGAGAAATTTGGCCCTTTGAAGGGCCAAGGTCAAGTTTACTACTCACATGAAGCAAAACAGATGACATTGCTGTTGGGCTCAGAAAGCAATGCACAGCTTCCTGGGGCATCTCCAAGTAGCACAACTGCCAGGCAGGTGGGTTTGCCAAACGCAGGCATAAAATGTGCCACCTGTAGCTGGAAGTATGGATGTGATGTGGTTGGATGTGCACTAGGAGAAGGAAAAAGGACCTCTCTACTTCCAGTCCAGCAGTCTCAGGGAGGGGCATCAATTCCTTCCTCATACCTGGTGCTGGTGGGGGGATGCAAAAGGCCATAGTGACATCAGGCAGCCAGCCAGCCTGCTGAGGGGATGTTCATCTTGTGAAGCTTGGCTCAGCTTTGAGCAGCAAGAAGAAACAGTGTCACCATTTCCCAGAAGTTTAGCTGACAATAGCGGTAATTGCAAATGCTAAGCAAAGTGCTTTTTGTCACATTTTGCTAACAAAGCAGGGGTCAGGTCCTCTCTGCCTGTTGAGATATAAATATCTTAATTAGATCTTTGAAAAAGTAAAAGAAGAAAATCTAAAAGCCTGGAAGGTATTTTATTATTTCTTTTTTATTTTTAGTATTAAAAATATAGCTCAAGTAGTGCTGGCAGCAGGATGCATAATCCACTTACCAGGGCAGAAAGGGCTCTGAAGCTGCACCACAAATGCATCATTTGATAACAGTAATGAAAAAGACACCAATCTATATCTGCAAATAGCATTAGAGCTGACTTGGTTTGAGGACCAAAGGAAGCTGATGCTGAATTTATGAGGCTGACATCTCAAACATTTGAGACCAGGGCTTTCTTTTCTCCTCTGTTTTGTTTCATCCTCCCTTTTTTATTTTTAACAACTTGACCCTCTTTTTGGGTCAGCTCTTAGCCCTATAAATGAAAGCAACTCAGTCAGGAAAGGTTGCAGAGTGAAGTGGGCCTGCTTTGTCCCCGGGGCTGAGTGGGACCAGCCGACACGTGCTCACGCACCCTTGCCCTGCAGGCCTTTTCCAGCGCCGCGTGGTGCACGTGCTTTGGGATGCCCACACCATATCTATCCACACCTGCAGCACAGTGCGGGGCTGGAAAAGCTACAGAGCCACATGGGAGACACCCCGCCCAGCTAGGAGATAACATAGGTCCAACATAGGTGTCTCTCTCCATCTCATCTGACATAGACCACCACACAGCTCCTCAAAGGAGCCTCCTAAAGGAGGAGTGACCTCCTGGAGAAAGTATGTTGTATCAGGAGTGAGCAGACATGGTCAAGAGAGAAAAAAAAAATACATTACTTTTGCTGCAGAGTAGTTCTTTTAGCTAATACCGTGTCTCCAGCTGAGCCAGCAGGAAATGCTGCATCAGCAAAAGGCACAAGCCCATTCCCTTATATGAGTTTCTCCAGCTCTTTGTGAGACAGCCTGTGTCACAACCTCCTATGCCAGCAAGTTCCAAAAATTCCCTTCCTCTCTGTATACCCCTCTGTATCAAAGCAGTTTCTTTCTTTTCTGTTTTAGACCACCCCCTTGGATCCAGTGTTGCAGGATTTGATGAGCTGAGGTTCCACTTTAAGCTTGTGCTCCTCTTTACTGCTTTTGCATGTGCCTATCTCTGATCCTCCAGTTCAGTCCCAGACTAATAGCTCCTACCTTTTTAGTGTCCTTTGAAAGTAACTTTTTCATCTCCAGAGATATTTTAATTGCTCTTTTCTTTCCATTCTCTGTATACAGCATGCTCTCTTGGAGACAAGAGACAAGACCTGCATTCTCTGCTCAAAATGCATTAAATTTTCTCATCCACATTATTTTCCAGCATTTTGATGAACACACTGGATAAACTGGTGCCAGCACTTGCTTCTGGAGGACGTCCCACAAAGACCCATCAGGCAAATGGGGCAGCACACAGCTTTACAAAACCATGTCTTTTTTTTCTCAATACACTGTGTTTAACCATTTTTTTCTGTGTTTTTACTCTTCACCGAAGACTTTTATCACCTTCTCAGGGGTGTAAGTCACTTACAGTTTGGTAGTTCCAGCAGCCACCTGACACCTTTGCTGTTTGCAATGACAGTTTATGCGCTTCAGGCAGCAGATCAGTGGGTTCACACCTGAGCTCCCACTCATTTCTCCAGTGAATGCCATCTGGTCATAGGAACTTGTTAATATCTTATTAACCATGGAGCCAAACACTTTTCAGGATTTCAGGCTCATAGCATTGATGCAGACTGGCACTTGTAAATTTGCCCTTGATCTGTCTCTTGGCACACACCAGGCAGCTGGAATTGAAGGTGACCCATTTTTCAGTGTGATTGTGCTCCCTACTGATACTTAGACACACCAATGTTAGTCAAATTCCCCTTGTAGGCCATGCCAGACTGAACAAAGTCTTGTTCCCAGCTCAGAGCTGAGGTACTCCTCTACAACTTTTCTCGTTTCCTGTGCCAGGAGAGAAGTTCCACTATGATGAGCAACAGCCAATCCTTTCTGCATGGGTTCCTCTTCTCCAGAAAGGTGTCCTGGATTCTTGCCATCTACTTCTTATAACATCACCTACCAAAATTTCTCTGCTGGTTCTTCAGCCTCACGCAAGACAGGATTTCAGACAGTGCTAACAGAGAGGTCACAACCTTCAGTCTCCAGTTTCGCCACTGAAGTAGTAAAGTTGACCTCCCAAGGCAGATGTACCTTAGATAAACTATTGCTTCACAGGTGAGGCCCACTGCAGTACTGCAAAGGGGTCTGCCTTATTATCAGTGGGGGTTAGTGATGGCCCAGGTACCCAGGACCCTCCTGATCATTCTTGATCTGACCCTGGCAATGGAGGTCTGGCCTCAAAGATAATCTTTCCATTCAGTGCTTTGCATGTCCAAGCAGATTTCTTCAATTATGCTGTAAGATGTGGTGTCTGGCCTTTTCATGACAGCAGTTTGAAGGACACTTTGAGATTTTTACACTATGTGAAGGCTCCCAGAAAAATTATTACTGGCCTCTCTAGCTCCATAGCTCTTAACATCATGGATCACTTTAACAGATCCTTAGGACAACACTGTGATCTGAATGGGGTCAGACAGTGGAGCAGGGCCTAGCTCAATTTGTCTCTTTCAAAGAACACAGGGTGCTGGCAGGACCCTTAAAGCTCCTGAAAAATATGGGGACTGAGTAGAGGTAGTTTTTTTAAAAAAACACCTAATTATCAAGCCTTGTGTCACTTGTGCTTATTTCTGTGAGTTCTTCCTTACAATAAGCTACAGGAGGAAATTGCATCTCCAGAAAGTTGGCTGAGCTGCACATGCTGCACAGTGTAGCTAAGGAACCCCAGGGGTTATGGAGGGAAAGTCATTCAGCAGGTTAGTGCTGTAGGGACACAGGAGAGCTGGCAGAAGAAGGGGCAACCGTGGATAAACAGAGAAAAAGACTCCTCCCAGGAAAGCAAGGCAACTGCATCAATATTTCTGATCTGCAGAAGAAACTGATCTGCTTTATCCTCGGATTTTGTAAGGCACTGGCACAGGAAAGGAATAGAGACCTTTCTGCTTAATATAGTCTAAAGCTAGGTTGCTTTTTCTTTATTTTGGCTGATTTGTTTGGGTTTTTTTCTGGTTTGTTGGTGAAAAGCTTACTTAGTCCTTTTCTCTTACTAAATTTAAGCCAGGTTTTCATGCTGAGCAGCTGCTGACTCTCTTACATGGAGGAGGGCTGCCTGTGGTTCTACATAGCCTTCAAAAGGCAAAAGATGACCCAAAACTGACTGTGGAGTTACAGAGCTACAAGCTTGAAGTCATCAGAGAGGTAGAGGAGAGGTGGAGCTCCTAAAAGGAACTAGACAAGCTAGACAAGTGCAAATCAGCTAGAAAAAAAACAGCAGCATTTACTTGCAAGTCCTACCTGCAGAGTATTGTAACTCCTTCCTGTTGAGGAAGAAGTATTCCTGTACTTTGTTGGTTTTGCTAAAAACATGTGTCCATACACTCTGGAAGAGCAATGACTGGTCTCTACAGTACCTGGTTTGCAGCAGTTTACTCAGTTAGTCTAAGGTGTCAAGAGCTCCACATGGTGTCCATCACTCTCTTGGGAGGAGCTCAGTACACTCAGCTATGCTCATGAAAAAGGCTGCAGCAACCCAGACAGAGCTCACTAAAAACACACACAGCTGTCCAGGCGTCAGGCTGTAGGGAATGCCTCATCTTTCCACTGGACTGTAGCAGAGATAGCAGTTGTGTCAGATGTGATCCGGTAGACAACGTGCTCAGCCTGGTAGCAGAGCTGCAGGATGGAGCAGAAAGGTTAAGGAGTATTAGTGGAACCAGAAGGGGAGATAGACTTGCGTAACCAAGCTCTGGCCTCCATAAGACAGAAGCAGCCAGCAGAAATTATGCAAGATCAAGGGAATCCCATGTCCATCCCCTGGCAAGGAGGCAGCAGTTGTAAACAAAGAAGCAAATGGAACATAGTCCATGCTTGGGGTGCAAGCAAAATCATTCTTTGCCTACCTCACTCCTCCACTGAGGTATGTCTGCACAAAAGTTATGAGCTTTTGTACATGGAAAACCAGCCAAAGGATGAAGAGGATGAAAGTCTGGTAACACCAGAACTGTCACCACAGTCAGAAATGCGTACTTCCTCATATTACAACAACTTCCAAGAGGAATAAAACAAGTATTATGGTTGTAGGTGATTCCTTTCCAAGGGGAACAGAGCATCCAATATGCAGACTGGGCCCCTAGACAGTGTCTGTGACTCTCTGGGGCCTGGGTTAAGGACATCAGCAGGGAACTTCCTAGCCTGGTGAGGCCCCCAGACTACTACTGGAGCAGGGCATCTCACCTCCCACAAGAGTTTATCTGTTGTTTGTTTGCAGGTCAGATAACTCAAACTGGACTCAACTGTTTGTCTTGTAGTGAGTTATTTTGGTGCCATGGGGTTAACACTGGTCTGGCATTTCCTGGCTGCCAATAAACGTCACACTGCTAAAGTGAGATCTGGAAAGATAAGATGGATTTCCAACTAATAGACACTTCCCTTTATGATTATAAAAGCAACTCCAAACTTTCACAAAGCAGAAATTTTCTACACATTTCCCTGGAAATATGTGGGGTTTCTCCTGTGAGTAAGGATTGCTTACCTCCCAGTTATTCCCCAGGGATTAAGGGAAAGCAATTTGTGTACATTATTGTCATTACAGTGGTAAGTTACATTTGACTCCTAATCAATACTATTTCTTTTGCTGGCTTTAATATAGGTACCTTGATATAATGCACTGTTTTTTGTTATGCTGTAATCTACTATCAGTTCTTTTTAGTTTTGTATTGTGTAGTAAGTCTGATTAAGTTCTTTCGTCTGTTATCTCTTGTCTATTTAATAAAAAAATTCATTTTTTAAATAGACATGATCTGCTAGTCTTAAAATTTGTGGGCCAGAGTAATTTCTTACATTTAAACTGCTGCCAAAATCTGAGGCTAAGGCAAGGCTTGTCTGAAGCTCAATCTGTCCCGTGACAACTACTCAATACTACATCGAGGCCAATGAAGTGACAACATAGAGTTTGAGGACAATTAAAAAGATCTTCAGGGACATTTAGTAAGGAAATCTGAGACACAAGTTATAGTCTCCTCTATACTTCCAGTTGAAGGCAGCAGCACTGGCTGAGTCTTAATGCAGGGCTCCGTGGCTGGTGTCATTGCTAAAACTTTGGTGGTTTTGACAACCAAAGACCTGTGCAGAACTGGGCATGCTGGCAGATGGGACTCACCCTCCACACTTTCTCAGTGAGGAGTCTTTGCTCAGGAACTAGTAGGGCTGATTTGCCCCTGGCAAGCTGTGGGATGAGATGCAAAGGTTAGAGAGACAGGGTGCTAGTGAGGGAGGTCTGCCAGTGACTCTGAACTATGAGACACACAAGAGCGCACTTGCAGTCTTACAGAGACAAGCCAGGGACCCCTGAGGCAACAGAAGCCAACAGGGGAATATTTTGTCCTCACTGACACTTGATGGTATGAACCCCATGACTGGATAACAACTATCAATGGCTACAGACTGCTCAGAAGAGATAGGAAGGGAAGGAGAGGTGGAGGGATTGCTCTCTAAAGTTGGATTGAGTGTGAAGAGCTGTCTCTGAAGAACAGCCATGAGCAGGTTGAAAGCTGATCTGTGAGGACCAGAGACCGAGGAAACAAAGAGAACCTTTGTGGCTGGTGTCTACTACAGGCTGCCTGATCAAAGTGGAGTTTGCAGTCCCAAGGAATATGGGTAAACTCAGGAGCAAAGTTATGCCCTTGAACTTCAGGAAAGTGAAATTCCAACTTTTCAAGGATACAGTCAATGGGACCACCAGGGAGACTGCCCCTCCCAGGAACAAGAGAGCAGAACAGAGCTGGCAGACCTTCCATAGAGTACGAGGAGGGGCAGGAAATCCAGCAAGGAATGCAAGAGACTGGGGTGAGAAGGAACAGCTGACTAAACTAAAGGGAAAGAAGGCAATCTATAAACAATAGCCACAAGGACAGGTAACCTTAGAGAAGTGTAGAGATGATGTTTGGTTATAGAGGGATGAGGTGAGGAAGGCCAAGACAAAGCTGGAACTGAACCTGACAAGAGATGCAAAAGGTAACAGAAGGGCTTCAACATGCACGTTCATCAGAAAAGGAAGATCAAAGAAGGTGTACCCTCCCTGATGAACAATGCTGGAAAACTTGTAATAAGAAATGAAAAGGAGGCTGAGGTACTCAGTAACTTTTTTGCCTCAGTCTTCAATGGCAGCCTCTCTTCCCACACTTCTTGAGTGGATGAGCTGCAAGAAAGGAACTGGGATCAGGCTGATGACCACCTGAGGAACCTGAATGTACATAAGTCTGTGGGGCCCAGTGAGGTGTATCCCAGAGTCCTGAGGGAATTGGCTGATGTAGTTGCCAAGCCACCTTCCACAGTGTTTGTAAAGTCCCGGCAGTCTGGAGAAGTCCCCAGTGACTGGAAGAGAGAGAACATTGTGGCCATCTTCTAAAAGGGTAAAAAGGAGAACNCTGATCTGTGAGGACCAGAGACCGAGGAAACAAAGAGAACCTTTGTGGCTGGTGTCTACTACAGGCTGCCTGATCAAAGTGGAGTTTGCAGTCCCAAGGAATATGGGTAAACTCAGGAGCAAAGTTATGCCCTTGAACTTCAGGAAAGTGAAATTCCAACTTTTCAAGGATACAGTCAATGGGACCACCAGGGAGACTGCCCCTCCCAGGAACAAGAGAGCAGAACAGAGCTGGCAGACCTTCCATAGAGTACGAGGAGGGGCAGGAAATCCAGCAAGGAATGCAAGAGACTGGGGTGAGAAGGAACAGCTGACTAAACTAAAGGGAAAGAAGGCAATCTATAAACAATAGCCACAAGGACAGGTAACCTTAGAGAAGTGTAGAGATGATGTTTGGTTATAGAGGGATGAGGTGAGGAAGGCCAAGACAAAGCTGGAACTGAACCTGACAAGAGATGCAAAAGGTAACAGAAGGGCTTCAACATGCACGTTCATCAGAAAAGGAAGATCAAAGAAGGTGTACCCTCCCTGATGAACAATGCTGGAAAACTTGTAATAAGAAATGAAAAGGAGGCTGAGGTACTCAGTAACTTTTTTGCCTCAGTCTTCAATGGCAGCCTCTCTTCCCACACTTCTTGAGTGGATGAGCTGCAAGAAAGGAACTGGGATCAGGCTGATGACCACCTGAGGAACCTGAATGTACATAAGTCTGTGGGGCCCAGTGAGGTGTATCCCAGAGTCCTGAGGGAATTGGCTGATGTAGTTGCCAAGCCACCTTCCACAGTGTTTGTAAAGTCCCGGCAGTCTGGAGAAGTCCCCAGTGACTGGAAGAGAGAGAACATTGTGGCCATCTTCTAAAAGGGTAAAAAGGAGAACCCTGGCAGCCAGGGTGCTCCCAGCCTCACCATGTGCCTGGGGATATCTTGGAACAGATTCTCCTACTGTACTGTGCTAAGGCACATGGAGAACAGGGAAGTGATTCAAGAGAGCCAGCACAGCTTCACCGAGGGCAAGTCCTGCATGAGCAACTCAGTGGCCTTGAATGATTGAGTGACCATGTTAGTGGACAAGGGAAAGAGATGTCATTTATCTGAACTTCCGTAAAGCCTTTGATACCATTGTCCCCCACAATTCTAAATAGCAGAGAGATGGATTTGATGCATGGACTGTTCAGTGGATGAGAAATTGGTTGGTTGGTCACACCCAGAGGGAACTGGTGAAGGCTCAGTGTCCTGATGGACAGTAATGACAAGTGGCTCCTCAAGGGTAAATATGGGGATGAGTGCTATTTAATATCTTCATTAATGACACAGGGGGAGGCATCAAGTGCACCGTAAGCAAATTTGCAGATGACACCAAGCTGAGTGCTGTGGTTGACACACCTGAAGGATGGGATGCCATTCAGAGAGACCTGGACAAAACAGAAATGGAGATCCATGGGAATCTCATGGTTTTTAACAAGTACAAAGTGCTGTACCTGTCCTATTACCTGGTAACCCCTGGAACCAACACAGGCTGGAGGACAAAAGGATGGAGAGCAGCCCTGCAGGAACAACTTGGGGTGCTGGTGAGTGAAAGGACATGACCCAGCCATGGGCATTCCCAGCCCAGAAAGCCAAACGTGTCCTGGGGCTGCATCCAGAGCAGCGTGGGCAGCAGGGGAGGGAGGGGATTCCACCCCTCTGCTCTGCTCTGGTGAGACCCCACCTGGAACCCTGCATCCAGCTCTGGGGTCCCAGTACAGGAAAGACTCAGAATTGCTAGACTGAGCCCAGAGGAGGCCACAAAGATGATTAGGCAGATGGAGCACCTCCGCTGTGAGGAAAGGCTGAGAGAATTGGGATTAAGCCCAGAAAAGAGAAGGCTTAGGGGTGAACTAATTTTGGCCTTCCAGCACCTGAAGGTTGCCTACAAGAGAGATAGAGAGAGACTTTTTTACAAGGGCATGTTGTGACAGGATAATGGGGAATGGCTTTAATCTGAAAGAGAGCACATTTAGATTAGAGATTGGCAGAAATTCTTTAAGAGTGGTGATACACTGAAACAGGTTGCCCACAGAAGTTGCAGATGCCTCATCCTGGAGGTGTCTCAAGGCCAGGTTGGATGGGGCTCTGAGCAACCTGGTCTAGTGAAAAGTGTCTATGCCCATAAGAGGGGGTTTGGAACCTTAAAGGTCTTTAAGGTTAATTCCAATCCAAGTCATTCCATGATTCTACAATTCTATTTCTCTTTCTTCCTTTCAATAAACTCATGTTTCATAATCCAAAATGTTAAAAGGGAAAAGTTAGCTCATTGGNACCTGAAGGTTGCCTACAAGAGAGATAGAGAGAGACTTTTTTACAAGGGCATGTTGTGATAGGATAATGGGGAATGGCTTTAATCTGAAAGAGAGCACATTTAGATTAGAGATTGGCAGAAATTCTTTAAGAGTGGTGATACACTGAAACAGGTTGCCCACAGAAGTTGCAGATGCCTCATCCTGGAGGTGTCTCAAGGCCAGGTTGGATGGGGCTCTGAGCAACCTGGTCTAGTGAAAAGTGTCTATGCCCATAAGAGGGGGTTTGGAACCTTAAAGGTCTTTAAGGTTAATTCCAATCCAAGTCATTCCATGATTCTACAATTCTATTTCTCTTTCTTCCTTTCAATAAACTCATGTTTCATAATCCAAAATGTTAAAAGGGAAAAGTTAGCTCATTGGGTGCCAGAAAAACATTTTGTGTTTCAGTCTGACATTCTTTTAATATGACCACTAAAATTTAAAAGCAGTTATGCTGCTGCAGTGAAATATTGGTGACAAGATTCCTGTATGTTCTGCACATGACCCTCAGCTGAAGTTAAGCTACCTGTTTCTGTTAAAGGACGTGGAGAAATTGCTTTTCTCAGCCTCAGCTGCTGAAAATAACTCATTGCTCTTCTTAAAATGCAGTGTGTGTGTTTTCTCTGCCTGGGAGAAGCAAAGAGCATACCACAGGGGAGGTCAGGTTTCCTCTCCAAGTGGATGTTCTCGAAATCTTTACTTAAAAAGAAAAATAAACAAAAGAAAACCTGGTGTTCTACTGTTACCTTGTGACTTCAGGAGCTGAGACATTGGCTCATATCTTGTGGCCGTACTGAACTGGATTATGAACTCCTCATCCATCAGCCCACAAACAGGTCATGGTAGGCAGCCAGTACCACTTCCCATTTCACAATAACGTTTCAGATTTTCATTAAGGTTTGGGCCAGGAAGGTGTGATCTCTGCTGGGAAAGCAGAGGGAGGCATATTACTTGTGGGCAGTACAATGAATGCCTAGGCTTCAGAGGGCCATGGCCACTGTCCTTGCCATGCTGCTGTGGCTGTGTCTGCCATGGCAATCACCTGCCCTGCAGCAGTTCTCAAGTGCATAGCATGCACAGTCAGGACATTTTGATGACTTGGAGCATATTATGTTTGTCTTTTATAGGGATTGCTTCACCTGAAACATGTCCAGCACTGTCAGGGTTGACAGTACAGAGGGCTCCACATTACATGCCACCGTCACTGCCTCAGGCTGCTTCCCATTTCTGCCCTGAGGGCAGCGGCTGCTTATCACTCAGGTCGAACAAGGGCTCAAAGAAAAAAGGTATCTGCCTCTCTGGGAGAGCTCAGTTGCAGGAAACACCAGTCCTTCCTTCTCTTCAGCAGAAGGTAGAAAATATATTGACTTACTTTTTTTTCATCTATGTACATGAAAAGATGAGTAATTTCTCTTTCTATCAAATCAAGTGAGTCTAGTTGAAGAAACTAGAGCTGATGTTTGAAGAGAAAAGGGAGCCCTGAGCCAGTGGAAATCCTTAACTGAGGAAAGGGTTGTTTTGAAAAGGTGAAATGAGGTTGGGAGAGCAGTCACTTCCAAAAGCACAGAGAGAATATTTTCCTCATTTGGGATCATTTATTTATCTGTTCAGAGTTGAGAACTGGAAGGCAAAAGGAAGGGCAGTAAAGTTTAATTTTCCTCTTCTAATCTATGAATGTAAACAAAACGTAAAATGAGATTTATTACTGTTAAAATCTTGAAGGTCATTCTGACCAGGAGCGAAATTCAAATAACTGGCTAAGCATCATATTACTTTTGTTTATAAATCTTATATATATATATATAATATATATGATATATATAAATCTTATATATATTATGAGATTAATTATATTAAGATATAAGATTAATTATTATTATAAGATTAATATATATATCTCTATATATTACTTATGTTAATACATCATTTAGTTTTAAATGTTGGACACGTTTTGATAAACCTTCCCTTTTCACTCTATGAGAATATGAAAGTAAAAAGAAGAAATTAGGTACCATTTTTCACACATACAAAAACCCAGCTAAAATGCTTTTTGGAGGCTAACTAAATCCTAGCTCTCTTCCAGAAGTTTAATCAAGCTCACAAAAACAATTAACTAGGAAAAACAAATGGGTCTTCAATCAGCCTCCAGAATCAGAAAGTAAAAACTTTTAATCTGAATAAACATGTTAAACCTTGCAAATGAGTGAAGAATAGCTGTGGGTCCTGAGTGTATCCCTAGTTCAGCCAAAAGATATGCTGGATTTTATCTGCAAATGAGAATCAGACTTCCTTTGAGAAAAAAAAAAAAAATGAAAGCCCACACATAGCAAAATGTAAGCAATAATTTAAATTCAAGCTCTCTGCTTTTTGATTTAAATCATGATTAAACATGATGCTTTAAATCATCATGATAAATTCATTTCCCCTCTTAGGAGAACTCTCCTTGTTCAACTGACACATCTAAATTCTCCATCAGAAAGGCTCAGCTATTAGTCAACATACGTCCGAAGGGGGGTAGGGTGGAAAGTTTAATCCTGCTTTCCCACCCCACTTCCTTCCATTTAATTACACTTTCTTCTATTTGGTTATTATCACAGATTCATAGCCTCCTTGTCATAAGGAGTGCCCCCTGCAGTTAAAATCATGGNATTTATTTATCTGTTCAGAGTTGAGAACTGGAAGGCAAAAGGAAGGGCAGTAAAGTTTAATTTTCCTCTTCTAATCTATGAATGTAAACAAAACGTAAAATGAGATTTATTACTGTTAAAATCTTGAAGGTCATTCTGACCAGGAGCGAAATTCAAATAACTGGCTAAGCATCATATTACTTTTGTTTATAAATCTTATATATATATATATAATATATATGATATATATAAATCTTATATATATTATGAGATTAATTATATTAAGATATAAGATTAATTATTATTATAAGATTAATATATATATCTCTATATATTACTTATGTTAATACATCATTTAGTTTTAAATGTTGGACACGTTTTGATAAA
>VWYO01009031.1:469988-497468 GCA_013400275.1 Rhadina sibilatrix
TTTGAGAAAAAAAAAAAAAATGAAAGCCCACACATAGCAAAATGTAAGCAATAATTTAAATTCAAGCTCTCTGCTTTTTGATTTAAATCATGATTAAACATGATGCTTTAAATCATCATGATAAATTCATTTCCCCTCTTAGGAGAACTCTCCTTGTTCAACTGACACATCTAAATTCTCCATCAGAAAGGCTCAGCTATTAGTCAACATACGTCCGAAGGGGGGTAGGGTGGAAAGTTTAATCCTGCTTTCCCACCCCACTTCCTTCCATTTAATTACACTTTCTTCTATTTGGTTATTATCACAGATTCATAGCCTCCTTGTCATAAGGAGTGCCCCCTGCAGTTAAAATCATGGCAAGCAGAATAGAGATTGCCCAGAGCACGTGGTAAAGATGTTTATCAAGCACAGGCAGATGAAGGTCATATTTTCCATGGTTTTCTTTTAGGATCTGTGTCCATGTGAAATGCCCTCCCCCTCAGCCTTGCTTTTCAGGTCTCTGTTTCATGGTGCTCAGACCAAGCAAGACCCAATATATTTGTCCAGATAGATTTGTGGCAGAATATTCCCTGTGCAGCATTGTTCCTTCCAGAGTTATGCATCAAGTCCCTTGTGTAGCAGGAGAGAACAACTGCCTCTCAGCTCATGTCACCACCACTTTTCACACCCTTGGTTTGAGCAAAGGCTGTCAGTTCCTTTTGAGCTGGGGAGAAAGTAGACTTGCTTTCTCCAACAGCCACTTCAGCAGTCAAGTGTGTCTTGGCTATCTCTGCCTGATTTTGAGCAGCAACAACACCTGGGCACAGAGTGAGCTTACAGTACAGCACAGTCCACTTACCTGGGGACTCAGGCCCAGTTGCCTGGCAGCAACAAAGTCTGCCTCTCCATGGAAGTGGGAATGGCTGCAAATGCCCACACACTGCCTAGGTCTCTAGGCATGTTGCCAACCTACAGGAATTTATCTTAATGCAATATTGCCCTGGACCTTGAGGGGCCATTGCAGGAAGCCCCTCCCCTCCACAATCCTGTTTATTTGAATACAGTGCTCTCCTGAGAAGATGTTCATAAACACTGTAAAGTGTGCTTCAGTCATCTTAGGTAATTATTTTGAATGATTTTATATATACCTGTCAGACACCAAATGAGGAGAGAAATGGCGAATTCTTTACTAAAACACTTATTCCTTTAGTAAAATCTAATGGTCCATTTGTTAGTTGTGTTTCATCATGCAGCTTCTGACATTTTCTTTTACTTGCCAAGAGTCCATTATACTGGGGGTTTACTGCTTTTAAGTAACAACTGAAAAAAACCATATGAAGAACCCCTGGTACATCACAGGGCTTCTTCATCACACATGGTGGCAGACACAGTGGCACAGCAGAAGGGTGATTGCCAGTGAGAGCTGTGCTGGTGACGATGGCAGACAAACAACTCGCAGGCTCAATGACTGAATTGATTGTGGGAAGGCAAAATCAACAGTTTTGTCACCAATCAGGACACCATGCAAAACCAGAACTCCCTGAAGATGTCAGAGAAGATGGGCCAGAACTTACTGATTTAATGGCATAATTCCATCTGCTGCTGTAGGATAATACTTTAACTGCAAATTAAAGTTTGGAAATGCTGAATAAGGGTCAGTCACTTTTCAGTTTGATCCTGGGTGGAATACCAATCTGAATGTGAGAACATTAATAATGACTTGTGGGTTCTACTTGAGAAAAGTCACACAACATTAAATGCTTGCAAAACAGCACTTACCCATATTCTTAATTTGTGTAAATAAACTGTATTATTATACACAGATTGATACTAATTTAGTATTCCTAAGTAAAACTACTGATGGGGTATTATTAAAGTGGTCAATAAACTGCAGGTAACTACTGCTCCAGAGTGAGCCCAGATGTTTGGAAATATGGTCTCTCACAGTGGGATGTGTTACTGTGTTACATGGATTTAACATTTTCATTTTGCTCCTTTTGTGCTTCATGGCTGTCACTGATACTGTCATTTTTCAGCTCACTTATCATGCTGGCATCCCAAAGAACCTGCACTGGACTGAAAGGGAATATTTCCATCAGTTGCAATCTCTTGGAGCATAATGCCTTTTAGGATGGTAAGGGGAGGGTCACATTCATAGGATTTTTGTATGTCAAAAGTGCTGTTGAACTCAGTCCTTGTTGTGTTACACAACACAGAGTAGATGTACATCATAGAGAGAACTTGCCTGTGACTGCCTATGCCACATAGCCTCAAAAAGCTTCCTGGCACAGGAAGCTAAGGGTCATATGAGCTATTTATACAGTCACAGAGTACTATCCTGGACCCAAGAGATACAGCAGCATCAGGTGATCACAAAAGCAGATCACACTTCATTGTACAGAACAGAAAGAGCACCAGTATCTCTCCACAAATCTATCCTGAAGGGAGAACTGTCTTCTGAACCCAGTCTAAAGTTTGATGTTAGGTCTCACTGTGTTGTGCCAGAGGTATCCACACCAATGGAAGGCTCACGCCACAGAAGACTTCTTGTGACTGTGGTCACTTACAGGAGTGGTGCTGTGGAATGGTAACATTCTTCACATCTGTCTTTTAAAATAATATTTAAGTAACACACTGTTTGTTGTGAATTTATAAATAAACCAGAAATGGTTCATGAGCTAAAAATTCATGCTTTCTTGAATCTAATGAATAGCAGATTTTGCCTTTGCTGTACAAAGATGATTGTGAAGAGACAACAGTCCATAAATGCAGCATACTAAAAGCCACTCACTGGTGCTCACATTTGCCTGAGCTTGCTTCTTCTAAAAATCTGAACAGTTAACTCACTCCTTGTCCTCACAAGTATTTGTGAGGGCATCATTCCCTTGACTACATGTCATGGGAAAATTAACAGTGCTCTGAGTACCTCCTTCAAAACATACTAGAGAAAACTTGTGTTTTATGCACACAATCATGAAGGATTCCCCGGGCTGACAGGGCAGGAACCACAACTGACTATGACAGAAGAAGTTTCCCATATGAAGGACACGTATGTTAATTTTCCTGCGCAAGATCTCAGCGGAGATACCACCCAAGCAAGTGCTGGTTCCTCTCTTTTTACAGGTGAGTAAGATGTAGAGCTCATACATTACTTTCAGAGAGGCTCTCTCTGCTCGAGAAGAGTGCGAGCAGCCGAAGCGGCCGGCCAGCAGCACCAAGAGGAAGGACTGTGGCAGCAGCCGGGCAGCGGTGCCCTGCAGAGGGACAGTGCCTGCCCTGCAATGGCATCTGGTGGCCCCGCAGGACACCTACACCTGCGGCGCAGGCACCCCGCCAGCAGCACGGCTGGCAGCGCTCCTCATCCCTGGGGATTTGCCGTGACATTTTTGCTGCTCGGGTAGCCGGGAGAAGACGGGGCGGGGACAGGGGGGGATGGGTGCTGTTAAATATTGATATTGATTCTGAGGATGCGGTTGGCTGAGGCATCATGGATGTGAATTCAGGCTAATCGACACAGGATGTATTGACCGTGAAATGCATCCGCAGGGCTGAGTCAGTCCCGTCATCTCTCAAGGTTATCTTGCCCCATCTGCTGCTGCGTGTCTGGGACAACTTTACAGTCAGTGCTGCTGCTGTCTGAGACATTGCAATGTTGATGCACAGTACCCACAGCTGTCCCTGGTACCTGTGGCAGACCAAAGAACAGAGCCCCCCATGTCCCCAGATTAGGCAATCTCCACCCATCCACCACGGATATCCTGGATGCACCACTGTTGCCATCCAGCCCATGTCAGGGGAGATCTCAGGGCTTCCTCTGAGGGCAGCAGGACATATCAGGGGACACATGTGCTGGTGAAATACAATGTTTGGTTCCCTTACAGAAGAAGTCAGTTTCTCAAAACTGGACTTCTAAAGTAGCAGAGTATTCAGATAATTCCAGGCATTGAATTAGTTACCCTCTTTTCAAAAAAACATCCCTAGCAAAGGATACTCCAGCAGGACAGCTGTCTGAGTCTGCAAAGAGCCTGGAAAGATGCTGACAAGGCTAATATCCTCTGGCATCTTAGCAGTACATTCAGTCATGGGCAGAGAAAAAGCCATCAGGAAGCTGAGTGGTTCCATAGGAAAGAGAAACCTCTCTCTGATGGCTTTTGCCCAGAGTACAGGTAGGAATACTTTCAAAAAGCAGCTTGTGAAAAGGTACAGAGCAGGCACAGAACAGCCCCTGGCTGCTGTCCATTGATGCTGGAGTGTACTTCAAAGGCAAAATACAGCCCAGAAGGCTGAAGAGACAAGGAGTCACGCACACCTTAGTCTGGCTTTAGAGAGCTGTATATGATTCTCCACAAGTACGAACTTTTCTCTAGTCCTGCAGCTTTCTATAGCACCCAAATCACTACTGCTGCTGCTCCTGTAGTGCTCACCAGCACCTCCTGAACTGGTTTCTGGCCCAGAAAACTAATCTTTTGCTCTAGAACCCTAATGTCAGGTTGGAGGCACGTCTTTTGGACAGGTGGGAAAGGGGATGCTGGAACTGTGGTCACACATACACCCCTGTAACCCCACTTGATAACACTGGGTGGCTCTGTAGTCAGCACCATTGTCCCATGATGCCACCCAGCATCATGTAGATGCATTATCTACAGTCTTCTGTATCCTGGAGCTCTCACCAGCTTCCACACTGTGGGCTGGTGTTTCAAACCTTAAGCCTTTACTGTGGATTTACATTTATACTATTCTGATGACGTACAGCAAGTCCTGAGTAGGATTACATTACGTTACTCTTAGTATAAGCCCCTTTGCAATGCCCTAGCAGTATAAAGTGGATCCAGTGACTCATGTTCCCTTCACGGCTGGTTCTCTGTCACCAGGTTATCAGACAAACTTGCTTTTGGATGAAGCTTTAATCAGTTTTGATTAGCAATCCTAGAGCAGATGACACAACCTGGGTCACAACAGCAAAACTGAGTTTTGTATTTGTATGAATAAAGTAACACTATGTCCAGAGCGGGGAGACTGAGTCGTCCACTCAGTATGGGGATGGATGGGGTAGCAGCAATTTCCATTGTGCCTGAGAGTTTTGAGAGTTCTTCCCACAGCAGCAGGAAAAGTCCAATTGTTCTCTTAATAAAAGGATTCTTAAAATCCCAATAATAATAGCAAATCATGTAGACATCATCTTCCATCACCTCTGAGCTGGGCAAGCCTCAAAAAGATGAGGTTTTGTTCTCAAGTGCTTGCATCTATTTGCTTCTTTCACACCCTAAAATTACATTTAGGTCATTTATATGATGGCATTTCCTATCCACAAGTAGTGCACATCTTGTATACATCTTCTGCCGGAGGCTGAGGAGGGGCCAGGAGTGAGGGCTGTCAATTAAAATGTTCCACAGGAATGGGGCAGAGACTCACTTTTCCTTGGCCCTGTTCTGGCTGCCCCAGGTGATATTTCAAGTCTTTTCTTCCTACTTTGAAAGAGTGGAGCCCAGCAACCAAGAAGCACTACTGAGAATGGGGAGGAACATTCCCTCAGTGATAATGGTCCCAGCAAAGCTTCTTGCACACCTGCTCCCCATGCCTCGATGCCTCAAGGGTCTGGGACCAGATTCTCTGCGGCAGAGATTAATTTGAAACTGGAGCAAGGCTGTTCAACCAAACTAAGGTTTCAAGACAGCCTCAAGATGCACCAGAGGAGGTTCAGGCTGAGATTAGGAAGAATTTCTTCACAGGAAGGGTGAAGGGTAAATAGACATTAGACTGGGCTGCCCAGGGAGGTGGTGGAGTCATCATCCCTAGAGGTGCTTAAGGAAAGACTGGACATCTTGGTACACTTGGTACATACCATGGTGTGTTTGACAGAGTGGCATTCATAGGTTGGACTTCTATGAAGTCAGAGAGCTTTCTCAACTTACTGGTTCTGTGATTCTGTAAAAGTGCAAGTGTAATCCCTGTGTCACACCACCCTCTGAGTTACTCAAAAACAACAATGACAGTCAAGATGTCCCTGTGAATGCTGCCTACTGCCTCAATTCCTGGTCACATTTTGAGTAAGGGCTTTGATGTTAGTGATCAGACCAGACGGACCAAGTCAGTCCAATTCTGACCTCTCAGACAGGAGAAAAATTTTTCTTTTTCCTTTTCTTTAATTCTAAGATTAAGTATTTTGGGGCAATGACGGGTCCCAGAGTCTAAATCTAATTCCATTTTTACTGGGGTTTTGTGTATACTGTTCTCACCCCCAGAATTAATCATCTTGGGTTTCTGTGGTCTTTGTACAAAATACATGGCATGGAGAGAAAGGATCTATTTTTGCTGACTCTGGAAAAATTATAAACAACCAAATGTATAGGTCAGGAAAAGGGAGTAATAGCTTCAAATGCAAACAACTGTCAGCAGCGCATTTTAGTGCATTAATAATTTACATTCCACAGAAAGTTTAATTTATGCAAAGTGAGAGTTTTGTGGTGTAGCTAGTGAAGGCACACATGATTCTGGGTATAACAAATCTATAGCAAGCCCATGACTGCCAGGACTCTTGGTTCCATCACAGCTTTTGCATACAGTTTGCACAGTGCCTTTCTCAACACACCAATGCCTCTTACTGAGTCCAGTCTCATCCATTTAAAAAAAAAAAAAAAAAAAAAAAAAATCTTCTGAGGCTTACCTAGGCTAAAGAAATACCCAGAATGCCAAAATGTGCACAGCAAAAATATTTAGAAATGTTGCCAACAAAAGGGAAAAACATATAATTACCTTCCAAGCTTCGTGACGCTGAACCAGTCATAACTGATGCAATGTCTCTCCAGCTGTTGCATCTCAGCTGCTGCATCTCAGCTGCTTCAGATCCAGCCCTGCTCCAAGGCCTCCCACAGACAGTATCCACTGGAGGCCTGAGGACACCCCACCATCCAGTAGACACATGCTGGTGGGCCAGAAAGAGATGGCTTCTCTGCTGACAACATACAGCATTGAAAGGAGACTGACCAAGCTCCCAAGCCGTCCTGGAGCTCGCAACAAAAACCATCAAACATGAATGACTTTCCTTCCCCAAACTCTGACTTTGGCTTCCCCAAACACCTTGTATGCAATATGTTTAAGTTCTCTGAGCCTACTGCTGCACTCATCCCTCCCAGGCCAGAGAGCCATGCAAACACATTTCTGCATACTCAGGAGACATGGAGACCAGAAAGGTTGTTCTCTCCTGAAAACCATCAGAAAGGAACATGCAGCCTCTTCCCAGATTTGCCCCGCACCTGGGCTGAAGGATAAAACTTCTGGCTAAGTCTCTTTTGACTGTGCTTTTCCCATACTCTCACCTCACTCCAGGTTCAGAATGGAGAGCAAATGACGTTGAAGGAGAAGGTAATTTACTTGGTGTGTGTGTTTAGTTTTGGTTTGGAACTGGGAAAGCAAAATGAACTGGGTTTCATGGATTTGATGGTGCCCCAACTTAATGCTTCAGGGGCAAAATCCTGGATTTAAACAGACTGGTTACACAAATGTTTCTAATTCTGCTTTGCCTTGCAACCTTAAGCAATCTTCAGGTCAGGTTTTTTTTTGTTTTTGTTTGTTTGTTTGTTTGTTTTGGTTGTGTTTTTTTTTTCCCCTGCAGAATAGATGTACATATATTAATCAAGATTGATTTCAAGACATTTGATTGATCAGATGCAAAAAAATGTCTCTACACCTTATCTTCTTCCAAGGTCAGAGACTAAAGAGATCAGCAAATGGCTGTAGGTTTTTAATAATTGATTCATTAACCCTGAGTTTAGAAGACCAACTAAAAACAAGGTCTGCACATGAGGCTTTAATGACTGTGGTTTAAAAACACTTAGGGGGAATGTCAGCCAACAGGACACAGCAGCATATGTCCACACCAGCCACCCCACCCTATCTAGTATTCCATCCCTTGCACTCTGCAGAAAGTGCACCTGAGAAGGGTAGTTCAGAGCTCTCTTTGCATAAATTACAGAGCCTGGCTTTAACCCTGGTCTGGTTTGTGAACAGTCCTCACAGAGTTGTGCAGCATGGCACTACAGTGTCAGTCATATGAGACCTTCCCACTGCCACCTCATCCATACACAGCAGCGACACACTTTTCTACAGAAGCACACAGCCACCCTCATTGTGTTTCATGTCAGGCTGATGCCGTGCTGCTGACAAAACAGGGCATCACATGCTCTGCAAATGTGCACTACCAGCATCGAGATCTTTGGTTTTTTTTAATGTCTGCCACAAGCAAGCATTCAGCTTTGTTTCTCTGTAAATGCTGCACGAGGAAGGAAAACTGGGATTTGAGCTCTGAAGACCACAATGCACAGTTGTGCTCCCACAGCATGGGATCAAGGTTTGCCTTGCACTGAAAACACAGTTAAAGTCCTCCTTATGTTTTTTAATCACTTCTTTAGTCTTCGGCTTGAAGTTAATTTTCTAGGACAAATACTCCATTGTGCCTTTAATGTATTCCAAGCACACCAATCTCGTATGATCTGCTGCATTAGCACCCCCACCCCACCGGGCCCCTCCAAAGTGTTGGCTAGGGTCAATGTTAAGATTTTTGAAAAGCTAACAAATATGCAAAATTGAACCAATATGGAAAAGCGGGTCAAGTGACCAGAGTTCAGAGGAGGAAAGAAATTTTAACCTCAGTTCTGTGCACAGTTGGGATTAAAGCAATATGGCAAGACAGCCCCATCACTGGAGTGCTGCAGGAGGGCATGGAGAAAAGGCAGAGCACTGTAGGCAGGAGAAGGCAGAGCACTGCAGGCAGTGGACAGCCCAGCTGCACAGCAGTCTACCATGAAACAGGGCACTGTTAAGGACTCATGGATAATGGCCAGGAGGTGGCCATACACAAGGGGTGGCATGGGGGCATCTGCTGCAAACAACCTCAACAAGAGGTGAAGCAACTCTTAGGAAATTGGAGGAAGCCTCAAGATGGCAGGGCCACATTCCTCACTAGCAGTTGCTTCTGGAAGGGTCCTGTGCTGGGGCACAAAAAAATCCACTGGGAGTGAAGCCAAAAGTGGCAGTATCTCCACTGGGGTGCACCACAGGTAGAACACACAGGGCAGGGGAGTGGTGGAGGGCAGGGTAGACAACCGCCCAGCAGGTTGGTGGGAACAAAACACATGAAGATTGAGACAGAACTGGGAACAGGCACAGGCATAGCACAGCACAGGACAGAGACTTGGAACCTCAAAAGGTGTGACAGGAGGGCCCAGGTGAGGCTTCTCCCAGCTCCTTCTCACACTCACCTTAGCTGTTTCCCTGCAGCTTGATTCCGGATACCACTGCACAAACCCAGAGCTTGCCTTGAGCACAGGCAGCCATAACCCAAGAAAAACAAGTTTGATGTTCATCACTATGTTTTTGAAGACAGTGAAAATGAAGAGGTGAAATGTTTGCTATGAAAAAATTTGTGTTTTGTTTCCCTACACAACCAGATGTCACGAGGACAGGAGGTACAGACGTATGAGAGGGAGCTCCTAGAAGGCAGAGGCTGGATGTAGAGAGGATGAGAGCAGTAGGAAGATTAAAAGCAGTCTTGGCTCTAATTTTCCTCAGGGAAAAGAAGGACCATCTCTAAGGCTGACAACTGGTATCACTTCTTTCCCCAGACCTTCCCAGTCCCACCCAGGGAGATGCTGCAGATTTCTGAGACACCTCCAAGTTGGAAGCAGGCATCTTCTGAAGGGGCACTCTGGTCTTGAAGTTTTGTACTTCAAATGCAAAGGTCACTGTGGGCTCAGAGGCCACAAATATTTATGACTCCAGGGGCAGAATGATGGGTGTGGGTTCAGTGGAATAAATGCAAACCTAGTAGGAACTGTCTTTGTTTCTTATATGCCACACCAGAGGAAATCAGGACATCTTGTTACTACTGTGTGAGAGGTTGGGAAGCATGCACTCGTTCATCCAGAATTCAGTTCAAAGAGAATCTTGTTTTTGGAAGCAGAGTTTTTCTCAACTGTTATGCTATTGTCTTTCTAGGGAAAAAAAAAAAAAAAAAAAAAAAAAGGACTGTACCATCTGCGTCTGTCAAACAAACTGGATCCCTCTGCTGGCTGGAATTACAAATCTGTACATGGCAGGAAGGCCAGCAAATCTGGTAACAAAAAAAAATCTGCTTATTCCTACTCAGAGCAGTAGAGGGAGAGATCAACCTAGAATTCAGCATGGTCAGTCTTTCTTACACTTAATTTGACTGCACAAATTCTTGCCATAAATCTCCCACAGTGATGTTCAGAAGCCCTCCACCCAGCACAAGGAAAAAGATTCTAGAAGGTGATTAAAAAATGAAAAGGCCACATAGAGGTTGCTCTGAACTAGCTTGTGGGACCCAAGAGTTTACCCTGTAGAAAGAATGCACTGTGAGGACTGACAATTAAACCACAGTACACCCCTAGGCAATAGCTCTGGAGACTCATCTTTCTACTGTGCATAGCAGTGGATGAACACGTTACTTTTTCGGAAACACAGGCTGCCGACCACTTGAAATATCAGAATATGGGTTGCAATCCTTCTTTCCCTCACACTCCACCAAATTAAATTGAAGGATAATAAAACACTAAAAACTGAGATAAATATATGTTATATTTTTGGATATTATGTATCTACCAGACTGCTCAAGATGGTCAGGATCTGACAGATTCCACTATGAAAACAAAGAAAAAAAAAATCCAGTTGTGCAGTTCCTGAGGTCTTTAAACTACATGGCCTGAGATTTTTGGCGAGGGGGACAGCAGAACATTACAAAACAAAACAAAAACAATTACAACAAAAAGTAGTTAGTCCTTCATGCTTCTTTCTCATCCTGGGAGGTGAAACAGAGATTCATGGCAAGAGATGGGCATTCAGCAGTTCCCTTTGAAAATGTTTTGGGGTTTATGTCCAGCTTTCAGTCCTGATCTAGGGAAGCCTGTAAGTCCAGTGTTAATGTCACTTTCCTGAAGAGCTTAATTTGTGGAGCCTAGTCATCTTTTGCACTGCAGACCACTGGGGAAAGTGTTTAAGGTATGCCCAACAGATGCTGTGTGCCACATTAGCAAAACACTAGTAGTGAGAAATCTCAGTGGGAGTATTTTGCTTAATCAAAACTAAATATATTCTCATAGAAACAATGATAGTAATGATCAATACTCTATTGTTCATGGCCATAAAACTCATCTTTCCTTTGACAGATTTAGAAGTAATTAAAAATTCACCAGCTTCTCTTTGAGGAAATTTCTGGTGAGGAAACTTTTCCAAGGTAAGTAAATTTCACAGCTGAATTTCTTGGTGTAAATGCTATTCACATCCTTCTCCATTGCCACTATTTGGCTACCCCTCCATAAAATAGACAGGTGTTTGATAAAAATTTTAAAATACCATGGTGTAAGGAACAATTCTGTGGAAATTACCAGAGGTAACAATCTGCCTTTTCAGCAATGTGAAGAACCCTGGATTACTAATTCCATTTGCCTGTGTCATCATACATGGGCATGTGTATGAATGAGTGTCACTCACCTGAGTGGCCTCACACAGTTACTGCCACTTTGCAGATCCTGTGAAAGCTGACTCCTCCACAGTCTGAGGTTGAAAGAACTTGGGAAGAAAACTGCAACAGTCTAAATACCAGGCAAAGGTGTGCCCTTGGCAAGTGAAGACTAAGATCACCAAATTTTATTGTTTGTCAGATTATGTAATTTGAGCTTTTGTGTGTTAAAACAGGAAGGCTGCCTACTTCTCCTTGGGCCTACTGAAGACTTCAGCACAAATGGACTCTGTATTATCCCCGCCCTTGTAATCATATAATTTCATGTTTATACATGATACAAATACTATCATCAGAATACAAATACATCATCAGAAAGGCAAGAAGATAAGTCAGATTGGAGCCAACCCTATTTCTGGGGAGCAGATATACTCATGTGCTCTGCTTATTTTTAGCAAAAGATGGTGGGTAAATCTGAGCCAGCACGTTTTTCATTCAATCTGTCCCCGGACACCAACAGATGGTGCTTCCTCGTGCCAACCACTAATGTACGTTACACTGGCACTCAGTGTCAGGACACAAAACCTGCCAAGGCCCTGCTTAAACCTGCCAATGCCAGGAAATTTGATAATAAACAGCTAGCCAGGGACACAGTCCCAAATTTTCATTCTATCTCCAAAGCAGCACAGAAGCTGTACCTGTGCAATGGTGTCAGCTGCTCTGCACCTTGTGGCTATCAATATAGCAGAGGGTCCTGAACTGAAGAAAAAGGGGTCTTGAGATCATGCAGGTATGTATCTAAAGATGGAGGGAGAGCCATCTGCTTCAGATGTGCAGATGCACACTAGCTGTGTGCTTAAATCTGGGCTTTGAGAATACTGACAGCCAGGGTCTTAATGCTCAAACATTTGAACACATGACAATTAATAAAAAGCATTCTAAATATAAATATATGCATATATATGTGCATATATTACCTGGCAGAATGATTTTACTGTTTAGCATCTCTTAGTGTCCCTTGAGCACTGAACATACTAAATTCAGTCTCACAGGTCTACTTCCCATGGCTACTAATCCTAAATTATAAGGTCACCTGCAAAAGAAAATTTCATAGAACTCCTTCAAGGAGCTCACTCTGTTTTACAGGTCTGTTGTGTTTATTCTTTGAATACAAGCATCCAAAACTCTTCAGCTGTAAAATTCTTGTTCCTTTCCACCAGGTGCCTCAGTGCCCAGGCTTCTTTCTTGGATTGTTCAAAGCTTGGTATCCACATCTTTTGGAGAGAAATCCAGCCAGGGTTTGAGGATGAGAACCAGAAGGCCTCTGGTTTGGGGCAGCTCAGATGATTAACCTGAGCCTCCCATCTCTGGGGCAGCCATCCCTGGCAATGAAGACAAATAAAAGCGGTTATTCAGGGACCCAGGGAAACAGAGAAGAAAAGTGTGACGCCATCAGTAAACTCAAATCACATCAGTTACACTTTTCTTCCTGCTGCAGACTCTACCCATGTCCCAGTGGAAGGCCTCCCCTAAGTGTCTGGGATAAGATCAGTCATGCTGACAAGTCATGCTAAGTCTCAGATAAGGTCTGGCTGCAAATGAGCAGCACCAGCCCACATAAAATGAAATTACAAAGCAGGGAGTTATATTTTCATCATTATATCCTGTTTTCATTTTAAATATGCACACACTTACTGAGATTCTTTTTCTAAGGGAAAAAAAAACAAGCCATGAATCTGGCCAGGAGAGTAAACTGGTCTTTATAATTTTATTGACTAGAGAACCACAAAAGCACAGGGAAGGAATATCTGCATCTATCTACTCTCTACGTTTCCATGGCTGCATTCCTAACTCAAAGAGAGGACATATATCCAGATTTGCACTGGTCTCAAACAGTTAAGTCTAGTTAAGTGTAATGCTTGCCAATTGTAAATCTCATCATTTCAGCTCACCTTAATAACTTCCAAGGTTTTCTCCATCTCCCTTCTGCTGGCTGACCAGTATTTAATGTATTGCTCAGATGGTGATCAGCTAAAATATGGTTTCTCAGAAACACACAACCTGGCTTAAAAATTGTTTCAGTGTTTAGTCACCAAACGTGGCCACAGACAATGGCATCTTGTCACTACAGGTTTGAATGTACCCACATATATATAGAACCTGACAGTCATAGAGTGCTTAAAACAGCTCAGAAGACAGGGATCTCTAGTTCAGTTCCCCCTTCCAAACAGGCATAATCATATCAAATTGCCTAGGGCAAAATTTAGTTTAGTCTTAAAACACCTCTAAGGACAGAGATCTCACAGCCTTTCTGGGCAACCTCTTTCCAAATGTTCCAGGTCACCTGAAGAAGGTCAACATGATACACTACTTTCTGCAACATGAAAAAAATCTCCTCCCTGAACAACTCAAGCCTTTGGCTGAAAACGACCACCAGCTCAGCGGTCAATGTCATGTGTTCACACACTGCACTGCAGCACTATGAGGAACACTTGTTCTGGTTGTGCACTTGCACCTTTTGCAGCTGTTGACCTGTTTACATGAGGATGCACAACCCAATGACACTGGAATACTGTGGCTGCCAGCTAGCCAGAAATCTAGTAACCAAACTTCCTGGGACAAACCTGACCCTAGTGCCATTTTAAAGCCTCTCTGAGACACAAACACAAATTTACTTATACCTTTTCTTTCCGTCTGATGTTTTCCCACACTCTGTTACAAACCATGCACTCAAAGGTGTCAATGTAATTGTCCTGGGTGATATCTTGCACTCCCCACTTGCGTTCCTTCATTGCTCTAAGCAGTCTTGGGTTGGAAATGTCCCCTTTCAGTTTCCATTGTAGGTAGGACTCATATTCTTCATCATTTGTATCCAGTGTTTTGATATAGTCGGCCAGATCCCGAGGGTGTGAAAAACTGGATACCAGGATTGCACTCTTGTTACTAGGAAGCCAGTCTGTAATGCTGGGAGACCCAAAGTACACGGGCACCACTCCCAACTTCAGTGGCCGCCAGAGTTTTTCAGTGATGTAATCTTCACAAATAGCATTTTCAAAAGCAAGAATGAACTTATACTGTGCCAGTATTTTCAAAAAGTTTCCATCATCCATGGCAGCCGGATTTCTGAGATGCTGAGGAAGGTCTCTATTGTGCAAACATTCCCCATAAGAGTCTACTTCAATGTGGCACATCAGCTCACGCACATAGCTGTCCCGGTCAGAAGGGGGATTGCAGTCAGACTGCACGTACACAAGCGGTGCAAGCCTTTTCCTCAGGCTGTTCTTCATCTGCAGTGGGACCATGAACCTCAATGACTTCAGGACCTCTACACCTTCAAGGTACTGAGTGGTCAGTGGCAGGTGAGAGTGGCGGCTGAATGTTGCAGTGTGGTTGAATAAGGTGATGGTTGCTTCGTGGAAGAGTTTGTAGTTGTTTTTTGGTGACTCTTCATGAAAAAGGGCCCAGTCATGATATTCCTTACGAGGGAGAGGTAAACTGTCTATACTGAAGTCAGTACCTAGACAAAAGCAAACAGTGTCCATCCTGCTCTTATATGTCATGTGACACTAACTACAATGACACAGAGGTCTAATTTTAATTTAGTATCAGTGCTACAACCATCACATTTCTGACACTACAAGGCAGTTATTTCAAAGAATGCAATTAATGCAAAGGCACAAGAGCATAATGACAGATAAAACTGAATTTCACAGCACAGGAATCCAGAGAAGTGGGATCAGTAGTTAGTATTAGAAGCGGTTTCCTTTCATGTCGTATTAGTTTAAAGGCCTCTCATTTCAAAGGATCACTAGGAATTTCACATTTTAATGCACTGAAATGAGACTAGTAAGATGTTTAATAATCCCCTGGTTCTCCAAATAGGGGAACGGATGGTATTTCTTCTGTGATGTGAGGAAAATGGTTACTGAAGAACTCAATTTGGTGCTAGTAATGAAACAACTGAAAGGATGCTGAAATCCTGGACAGGATTAAGGAGAAAAAAATAATTACCTCAAGTCTTGAAAAGACATTGTACTGTAGACACTTAGGAAGCCAAACCATTAACTTTTCAAAGAGAAAATTAGGAAGTAATGTATCACAGCTGCCTACCAGATACATAAAGCAGTAGCTTCTGGCAGAAGACAGCTCCTCAAAGTAATAGTAGAAGTATTATGTCTAAACTCTAAAACAGGCAACTGTAGAAATTGGGAAAACTGTGGTAGAAGCCTTTGGACACACCTAGATGACTTTTCTCAAAGGCTGGTCTGTGCAAAACTAAGTTGAAAGTATCAGCTCATTAATGCAACCCTTGCTCGCCCTTCACTGCTACTGCACTACACTCTTACGACCAGCCTTATTGCAGACTAAATCCAGAAACTGCCCAATTTCTCTCAAGGTACTTCCTCACTGTCTTAGAACCGTGTCTGCTTTCTACCTAAGGCACTGAACATACAAAACTTTTAGCAGATATTGTCAAGCAAGAGAGGTTCAAAAACTGAAACTAACACTGAAGAGCTGGTTTAGAAAACATCACAAATTTTTATGTTCAGATAAACTACCACCTTGCGGCAACCTAAGTTTGTGTAGCAAACTCCATGGCTGATTGCATCTAGGACAACTGGGAATATAGTATCTTAGACAAGCTGTGTTCAAGCCAACTAAGGGGAAAGCCAGTAAGCAGCAGATTCTGTGGAGGCAGGGTTATGCTTTCTCCATGCCAACTTCCCTCTTTCACCATAAGACAGAGATGCATAGTCACAAGATGCAGGGTCAAACAGTGGCCATATCTCTACAGAGGGCAATGGACCACAAACAACTGCAAAGCACCACAAGTTTCATCAGGAACTCTCTATCAAAAGACTGCACGTACCTGGTACTGTTGCATCAGACACAAAAATTCCCATCCTGGGAAGGGATCTAGGTGTTCCCATGCCAATGCAAATGTATATAACCCAGCACACTCTTTGCTTTCCAGGCCCCCACTCTCAATGAATGAAGACTGCAACCATCACTCCTATCATGGACATCCAAATTGCAATGATCAAGAAGCATCACTGGATCCACCAGAAGTGGTATTTTTTCTCTACACTATCTATTTCCTTCCTGTTATCCCTTCCTCCTCTTTCTCTCTTTCTCTTCTTTACGTATTTTCTTCATGAGATTTTTATACTTTTATAGGAAAGAATCAGAAGAGCCACATACCTCCTTTTCACTGCAATTAAATTGCTTTGAAATAAACCTGGCTGATATATACACATCTGATATGTGTGATATATGTGTGATGCTGATATGACTATTCAGAGTTGTTTCACTCTAATTCGACCAAGGGATCTATTAACAGGAACTCAGTACCACCCCTCAGAGGTGGGTCATAACACCATCTCACTCACACTTGTAACTTCTCACTCTCCATTCCACCCTGACCTCAAACCACTGCCAAAAAGAAGGGGGTGCTAGCAGAAGTCTTACACAGAATACTGATCTAAAACTAAGATAATTAAGAAGATTTTAAAAAAATGCCCAGTGGTCCTTGCAGCTGTATGAGTCTGCCAAAATGACTCCAAGGACTACCTTATAAAATTAATATGAGACTTCATTACTGCAGCAGAGATAGAAGTTAGCTGTCAGTAATATAAAAATCTCCTATAGAGCAAGATCCTTCAGGAGCATCAGGTGGGGTTTTTTTAAGGTCACTAAACATCGACCTTCTGTCTTCTACTCAGATCCCAAGTCCTCAGCAGTAAAAGGATGAAAGGCTATCCAATGAAAAATCCTATTTGTTTCTTCTGTTTTTGATGTATTATCTTGGTTCTGATGTGTTATTTTGTGATAGAAAAAGGTGATGAAAACTGAAATTTAATCAAATTCTCATGGAGAAATTCATAGTCTATCTGACTTTGAAAACACTTTGTTCTAAGTAATGCCGAGAAGTAACCGTGCATACCTACAGTAATGACATGCTGTGCATCAAAATCACAGCACTGCAGCCTGATCTCTTACAAAGGTGCTCCCTCTTTAAGTTAGTAATGCAGGAAAAAAGGGGTGGAAACATAGGCAAGAATGAGAGAAAGACAAAAGGGCAACATGTAAAACTTACCAAACTAGGAGACAGATAAGTCAGGCAAAGAAAAACGCACTATAAAATCACAGGATCTCAGAATAATTTAGGTTGGAAAAGACTCCAAGATCATGAAGTCCAACCTTTGACCAATCATCATGCTGTCAACTAGACACTGGCACTTAATACCACAACCAGTTGGTTCTTGAACAATCCCAGGGATGGTGACTCCACTATCACCCTGGGCAATCCATTCCAATGTTTAACAACCCTTTCCACAAAAAAAATTCTCCTGACGTAAAGCCTGAACCTTCCCAGGTCCAGCTTGAGGCCGCGTCCTCTCATCCTGTCACTGGCTGCCTGGGAGAAGATGCCCACCCTCACCTGGCTACAGCCTCCTGTCAGGAGTTATAGAAACTAATAAGGTCACCCCTGAGCCTCCTTTTCTTCAGGCTGAACAACCCCAGCTCCCTCAGCTGCTCCTCAATGAACTTCCTCTCCAGACCCTTCCCCAGCTTTGATGCCCTTCTCTGGACATGCTCCAGCACCTTAAAGTCTTTCTTGAAATAAGGGACCCAAAACTGGACACAGATCAGAGCACATCAAAATGACTGAATTCAATACAACACTTAAATCAATTTCAGTCCACCAAGAAGACAAAAGGGATTAAGGGGAAGATAACATCAGCATACCCCCTACCCCATGAGATGAAGGAAATAAGGAAGCATATGATGGAATAAAAAAAAAGCACCAAGAGACTAGAATTACAAGCAATTTCACTTCCTAACTATTAATTTGGAACTCTTAGATATGCAGAAGAAAAAGATATATGCTGCTAGGAGAAGTTACATATTTTAGAAGACATCTTCCATTCCAAAGTCATATTCCAAGGACTCAGTGCTCCAGAACAGAACAGCTGGATATCCTCTCTTACGAACAACACCCTGAGGCTCTGACAGATCCAGCTCTTGCTGACTCAGTCACTTTGGCAGCTCATGCTTAATACGACACTCTATGAATTATGTGACACTGAAAAAGTGGAGTGGGGAATCCTTCCCAAAAGAAGAGATAAAGTCTAGCAAGGGGATGCCACATCTCATTTCAAAATATAAGATGGGGTGACACTACAAAGTTATCACCTAAACTGAGAGGTTCCCAGGCCAGGACAGTGAGTTGGGAAAAGCTGCAGAAAAATTGGTGTTCCTAACGAAGCAATTGTGCTGGAAAACATCTACACCCTGTATTTTTCCTCAGTATTTTCTTAATCTTTGGATCATTCTTCTCTTGAAGAGCGAGAACTGACCAAGAGAGTAAACTCTCTTCTAGGTTACTGACCAAGTACTGGGGAAATTACTGCATTTTCTTTAGAAGGTGAAACTGTGCTCTGATCCAGCCTTAGAATGGAAATTCAGATATTCAAGTTTTCACTCAGCAGGCTCTCTAGAGGGAAAATCTGTAAAAGTAAAATACACCTTTTTTGCAGATTCACAGCTCACTGAATCATGGCAGGGGAGAGAAAGGGAGAGAAAGAGAGAATGAGAGAAAAACTCTTTATTTCTCTCTCTGTTTTGACATTGTGAGATCATTTACTGTGGTTTAAAAATAAGTAACAATTTTGCATATTTTGGCACTCGTCTTTACAAAGTTCATAGCCAGCATCACTAGAAAAATAAAATACTACAGGAAAAATCTTATGCCCAGTATAAACTGTTTTTTTAAAAATATGACAGTAAACTATATCCAGAAGCCTGCTAAAAATGAAAAGTAACAATCCTTCTAATGCTGAAAAAGACAAGTTAAATTACTACCAGAGACCAAAATCACCAGACTTCACAGTTTCCTGTGATACAATCCAGCTTTCTTTGTCTTTAATTGGGTCAGCTTCTCATTCCTTTGCTGTTATTCCTTTGCTTTCATGCTTAACCACTATATTATCTGACAAAGCTGACCTACTTGGAGATCTAAAAAGATTAATGATGAGAAGTTTTTATTTCACTGCTAACAACCAAGCTTAAGGCCCTTCTTTCCTATATTTCCAGTTCATCTATATTCAGATTGAGTGAAAGAAAATCAGTATCCTGATTTATTTCCAGACAAAAGATCTGAACATACTAGTTAGAGAAAAGCATTTGAATTTACTTTTCCACCTCAAACTCAGGTTTCCTTTCAAAAACTGTGAGGGGAAAAAGAACAAAGCTGATGAAGTAAAGTCTACTTTTAAATGATGCATCTTTTTTATGTTTTGTAGACTCACTTTACAGTGTATGTAATGGGAAGTCTCTGACAGAGCCAGAGCAGCACAGAAGGTTGCACTAGCTCCTGCTCCCTGTAAGGAATCAATAGGTTTCTTTCACTCCTTTCCATTTAGAGTCTGCTAGCAATTTCTTGGCACATGAAAACACTTCAGGGGAACTGCAGTGTTACCAGAGAGTGCATTATTTTTAGACAAAAGACTTGCACAAGTGCAACAAAGGCCTCGCAGGACCTCTGCTAGGGGTGACAAGCCAGAAGACTGGAAAAAGTTGGCTTGATCTCAGACTGTCTTTAAACGCCTTGGCAATGACATGAACTTATACTTTCTCCCATGAACAGGGAGTACTTTTGATTGGAAAGTAGCATGAGACAAGGCATCAGTCATACCACAGATGTGCATGGTCACTTTTCAGAGTATTTCTACAGAGCACCAGGCAAAGTTTAGCACAATGAGCTGCATAAATTTCCTGTTCTAAGTCATTGCCACCTAGAATATTTAATCTCTACAGGGCAAGAACTAAGCTGGAGGAAAAGCTACTTCTTTAAAAACAAATAGATTCTTACCATAGAACAGAAATGCTCTTGTCATCTGATTGTGCTGGTAGGTCTTGTTGATAGTAAAGAAGCATATATCCTCTCCACACTGACTGAATCTCCCTGTCTCTCCAGTCAGCGGAGACCACCAGAGCAGGACAGGATAGTGATTTACATCAGACTCTGTCTTGAAGCTGCTGTGAAGTTCCTGCTTCTTAAACTGAAAAGCATATCTCTCCCCAGGCTTTAATGGGCTGCTGTGTAAACTGGAGATTACTGACACCTTATTCTCTGAATTGCCCAGTTCGGTGATAACCTTCAGAGAAATAAACATACAGATCACAATGCATCACTGTCATTAGCCAGAACATCTGCTTGCAAACCAGAATTTAAGTATCAAGCACTAAGCCAGTATGTTAAGTTTCTGTCAATCAAATTGGATGCATTCCACTGACTGCAGACATCAGGTCATCTTATGTCAGAACAGCAAAAGCTTTAATTTGAAATTGTAAGGAGAAGGCAGGAAATACATTTCTGTACTGAGATACATCCACATCACATGTGACTTAAAACACAACTTCTGCTTTCTTCCTAGAAAATGCACAGGAAAAACAGCCTCTCAATAGCCAATTTTCTTCTAAAAATTAGCTGTTAAAAATGCATGAAGTTTTCATGTCTCTGTGGGTCCAGCCTTGCCCCTCAGTCTAATGAGTCCAAATATGTGAAAAGAGGAGGCAATGCTGGATAGAGGCAAGGCAACATGGCATGGTTGCAACATTCCTGAGAAACTCCTCCAGCAGCTAAGGACATATACAAGAAATGTATTCTCTGGGTTAAGTCATTCCCAGAGTCAGCTATCACCACAAGGCCAACGCTGCTAACAGAGTAACTCCTGGTGAAGCACAGACTAGTATGGAAAATGTCTGTCACCTCTCTCATCTGACAGAATTGTGTCCTGCTTTGACACACCCCACCCCCTTGCCCCTGTACCTGGAGTGTCAGCACAAGGAAAAAGGCAGCTGCAAAGCAGAAGCAAGACACCCAAAGAATCTTTCTCTTCATCCTAATCATGCTGCACTACCAGGCCCACCAGAGCAGTTACATCTAAGCATTAGGAAGGTCAGCTTGTCTGAAGTCTTCACTCTTTGTTGCTGGGCTTTCCTGCTTTCTCCTTGTTGCTCTTCATGGTGACTGCTGAAAAAAAAGAGTAAAGCATCACAGAGACAGCTCCTTCAAAGCTCAGTGGTTAGTTTCATGCCCACCCATAGCCTTCTGTAGGTGCCAGAGCCACATTTTTAGCCAGATCTCCAGAAAGCAGTCCACACAAGACAGCACTCTTGCTCACAAAGCCCCAGGCACCTACTCTCCCTGTGGCCATCCCAGACATCCTCTCACCCTTGTAGTCAGTGCAAGGCATGCCGATGGCATTGACACAGTGTGAGGAGGGCCGCTGCTTTCATGAGTTTCAGATGTCAAGCTGCGCTGCTTTTCAGCAGACTCACAAACAGGGAAGCAATGAAAGATTTTCCTTCCCTGGGCAATCTCTGAAAATGCTCCTGGAAAAGGCACACAACTGCCTAGCCTTGGACTTAGTACATTTGAGTCTTCTGGGACTTTTCTTCACAAGCATAAAGAATGCAAATAGAATATGTTCTATGTCCAATGCATAGAGAAAGTAACCACACAATACACACACCAACTCTGTCCACACCAAAACTCAGTTAAATTCAACAAGTTCCCCTCTCGGAGTAATCTCCATCTGTGTTGGTCTGCCTCTCTTCAAATAACTTTCCCCTCCCAAATGCCTTTTTTAGCTTTCAGAGAACCTACTGTTTTTTCTTGCATGATGGATGTTTCTGTACAAAAATCCCATCTCCTGGCAACAGGGGACTGTAAAATTCTAGACACATCTTGAAAAATAAAAATAAAGGATGGTAGAAAGGTAGGATGTAGCACTTCACAAACAGAGAAGTTTGAAAATGTGGGTGTTCTGAAAGCTCAGAAAGCAGAAACACATACACAAAATGTTTAATAAATTGCTATTTTAGAGCTTCTCTCTTTCAGAGATACGACTATGAAATTTATGCTGGTTTTCCTGCCAGCTTTCCCCCATCTTAATCCCAATCACAAAGTTCTAAAGCCCTGACAGAGACTGATGGGTCCAAACCTACTGCCTGCTGTGGTACTATCACGGTGGTGCTGACAGCTAGAGGAAAAAAATTATCCTTTTTCTGCTCCCACTGACACATGAGCTCATCCCTTTCCCTCGAACATCAGAAAGGCCTCTCTAGCAAAAGCTGACATGAAACCCTGCTGTGCAATTTTGCTCTGCACAGGCCAGCTGCTTTTGAAGGTCTGTGTGGGTGTGAAAGTGCATGGCTGCCAGTTAAGCACTTCTCAGATCAGGCAGGATTTTCTATAAAGTCTCTGCACCTTCTGTGCCTCCTGCAGTACAGCCAGAAAGGGGCACCAGGAGAGGAAGAGGACGAATTCTGGTCACTGCTGTGTTGGCACACCTCGAGGTGAACAGTATTTTTGACACTTTATCTCACCAGGCCAGCGCATGGCAAAAAATAACATTCTGATCCACTGAATACCACCTTAACCCCCGCCCTGGTAAAAGAGTAGTAGTAATCATCTCATTTTTAGGTTCTGGAGGGGGAACTGCCCACGGCATGGGTGTGCTGCACCTACTGGCCCAGAGTATCACACTGAGCCATGGCTTCATTTTATCATCTGCAGAGCCCAACATGCAGTACTTCTGCCCATCACTGTGGTGCGCACTTGGACTGGGCCAGGCAAGGCTCTGTCCCGTCCCAGTTCCACTGCAAGGATGACCTTGCAACGCTTTCCCACCTCTGTCAGGCTGAGCGGAGGCCCTGAGGACTTCAGAGAAGGATAAATCACCACCCAGACTGCCCTGCGGGAGCAGCAGCTCCCTGCAAATGCTTCCAAACTTCCTGCCAGCTCTTCCCGCCGCCTCTCCTTCCAGTTCTGTGTTGCCGCAATTCTCTGGGCTCAGCATCCCAGCCAGGGTTTTTGCTGCTCCTCAAAACGCTGCCCCTTCTCTTCCCGAGGCTCTGCGCATCCCGCAGCCCCGGCCCTGCTCCCGCCGTGGGTCGGGCATTCTCCGGCCGGGAGCCCGCCGCCGTACTCACCCCGAGAAACTCGCTCCCGCCTCACCGCCGCCGTCCCCCTCTGGCCGGGTGTGAGGGGGGTTTGGGGTGTTTTCCTGCCTTTTTTTAACTTTCAGTTGGCGCACCCACTTGGAGCGCGGCGGGCGGCGGGCGCGGGGCGGGGGCGGTGCGGATGCGCGCCTCCCTCCGCCCAGCCGCGGGGCGGGGGGAGGGGTCGGCGCTGCCCGGCGGCCCCCGGGGCCTGCACAGGGAACGGGGAGGACTAATCGCCATCAGAGCGACCTGACTTCCATCCCACCCGACTGGTCTTCTGCAAACCCTCACTGCAAGACCTCACCCAATCCCCAAAAATAAATCCGCCCCGATACTGATTCCTACTGCTGTTTGCATAATAGCGCGCCTTGCGGTTTTATGGGTTGTTTTTTTTACAACAGTGCTGGTGCTGTCCTGACGGAGACTTTACGTAGACTACATGAGGCCAGTCAGAAAGAGAAATGCGTCACGGCAGCTGGGAAGCCCCGAGGGGCTGGGAGAGCCGGGCCTCACGCGCCAAGGGGACGCGTCCCTCGCCCCTCCGGCGCGGAGCTGCGGCGGGCATCCCGCTGCTCAGATCCTGCCTTGCTTCCGATGCACCCTTACGGGCCCGCGTGTGCCGGCCGAGGAGCGGTCCTGTCTGCCCGCTCGGGGATTCCTGAAGCTGGGAAAAACATTGTGCACTGCTTGCTCTTTGTAGATGTTTACTCCAAAAGCTGTTTCTGTTAGCTCAGAGCGGAGACCGTACTTACCCACCTGAAACAGACTTAGGAACCACCCATTCTTGTATATGTAATTCGTATGTCGCATACATACATATTCTTGTTAACACAGAAATACCTGATACGTACACGCTTCTCCATAGGTACTTATATTTATACACAAACACTTGAAAGTGAGGTTATCTGCTGTTTCTAACCCAGGCATGGCAGGCAGGGTGGTTGCAAGGGGCAGATCACCTGACGGAGTGCAGGGAGGAAGAATTCCAGGGGAAGCAGAGGGGACACCTACACCTCAGCTGAAATGCATGACTGATAAAAACTGTAGAAATGTTACGCACACAGCTTATCTCCTTACTCTGGATGTGTAATGCCGGCAGGCTTCCTGAGAGAATCAGAAGGGTACCCAGCAGGCAACCTGAATCCAGCCCTCTGTGACCATGTCCGTAACCCCTGCCACAGTGGCTCTGTCCACTTCCCAGTACAGCTATTCTTGCCTGTATCCCCTTTGGAGCAATACCCACCTCTCATTGCACATACTGCACCAGAGAGCTCTGATTTCTCTCTGAACTACCAGTCTCCTCCTAAAACTAGCAACTGACACTACAATGCTCAGATATACAGATTTACTTATGCTCCAGTTTTTGTTTAGTGATTAATCCCAGCTCTTGTCCTATTTGTTGCTTCCTCACAAAGGTTTTAGCTGCTGGAGTCATATTTTTAAGTAGAAGCTTTCAGGTTGGGTTTTAATATTATCTTTGAAGTGTGCTTACAGATATTTGATCTGGAACATGAAGGATCTCCACTCACTTTAAGTCACAAGGGATGCTCAAAAATCTCCAAGTATTATTTTGCAAAGCAGATTCATGTGAAAGAAAAATCCTGCTTTTGCTGGCCTAATTCAGAATGCTTAGAGGCTGCAAGGACTGAAGTTAGCATGGCACAATGAGTGTGTGGTTCAGTAAATTAAGTGGTTGGAAATGGATCAGAGACCTGGTATGGCATATGGAAGGACTTCCTGTGATCCCACTGATGAGTTTGGATCTAGTCTGTGATTTTGAAGTTAGTTATATCCCTGGCTTTGACATTTCCTCAGTTAGAAGACTCCTAAATTGCTCTCACAAGGAAAAAAATTACTTGTAAGATGCGTCCTTCAACAGACTTCACTTTTCTCAGTTACTGTTCCTCAAACTTTGAGAAGCAATCCACAGACACAATAACCCACCGTTTCACCAAAAATGCAGGAGTGCTGAGGGCAGTCCTGAGGGATGATCTGCTGTCTGTCCTATGCCATAAGGAAGCTGTTCTTGGATGAGCTCAATCCAGTGGCTGGCATAAGAAAGGCTCACTTTTGTTTCTTGTCCTGTTATGCCACTCTGAGGAATTAAGCTCTTATTGCAGGATCTGGCTTGTCTGTAATTCCATGTTACATAGCTGGTGAAGATGATACCAGCATAAGCAATAGAAGGGCCAGATAATCACAAAGGAATTCTGGATTAAAATGACCCAAAACCCCACAATTGTTGCTCAAATAACAGAGCTAATAAACCAGATTTCTTAAAGATCCACGTCTCATGGTGATCCCTGCCCATGGAGAGCTGTTGGTATCTAACAAACTTGCAATGTAACTTCTCTTTCCATGGGTCAGGAACAGCAGCTTTTCTTTCTGCTCTGTCTCTTATGAAAAATATAAGGACCCAATAATTGATTGCCAATTAGATAAACCTTTATTTAAGCAAGAAGTTGAAGCAAGCAGCACGCGCTGGGAAAGTCAGAGAGCACAAGTCTTAACTTGTGCTCCACACACAGCTTTCAGAATTTTCCCCATAGTTTTCCATGTTTATATTTGCTTTCACACTCCCCTTGGTTCCTCCCCAGTCCATGTTTTTCCATATTTGGTCATAGTTGAGTCTTCTAACTCCGGGAGTCTGGGGTCTTCTGCCCTCTCACGGTGGTCGGTGGATGCTACTCCTCTTCCTCGCAGCACGTCCATGGGGACTTTCACTGTGATCACCATGGTTTCACCATCTCCATTTTCTCCCTTTCTTCATGTCTTATGATACAAAGTTACATTACATTATACTGCACCAAGGCCGGGCTCTTTTTAACTTCTGCGGTTTCTGCAACTAGCAATTATTGCTTAAGAGCGTCTACATATTTACAATTTCTGCAGTTTGCNGTCTACATATTTACAATTTCTGCAGTTTGCTTAATAGCCCCTACATATTTATAATTATTAACTATATCATTTAACATGAATTACCTAAATCATTAATATCATCTGTCACACTTATGAACAAGATTTACTGCATTCGAGGTTTCTCTAATTCATATGTACACATTTCCTCTGATCTGTTTCAATACAACTTTGTTTCTTTTTATACCTTTGTTCTTCCTCTCTTTTTTTATTTTCTGCATTTTAGAACTTTTTTTTTTTTTTCACTTAGGTCCTGCTGGGTATCCTCTCTCTCTCTAGATATGCCCATTTCCTTTCTGTTGTATTCACAGTCCTCTTATTCAAAGCAGCCTTTCAGTAGATTTCTCTGGTTTTTATCCTCCATTACATTAGTATAGTCTATATTACTGCAACATCTAGAAGCAGCAACCACACTATGCACTCCAAAGAGTCACTGTACAAACATCCTGGCAGGAACAAATGAAGTTCTCAGAATTAAACAGGGCAGAAGAAAAGGCAGGAAGACAAGGAAAGCACAGAGTTCAAGTGACTTCCCAAAGGAGACAAAGCTGCTCAGTGACACAAGAACCACCTGTGGGCCTGATTCTTCCTTGTTCTGGATTTTGTGTCTCAATTTGCAGCTGTGTATTTATACTCCCTCACTGTTGCTGTGGCACCATTCTTCTTTCCATAAAATTACTGTAAAACATATGACACGCACAACAGCCCTTTAAACTTGAGCAGCTCAACATTAAAGACTTTAACCATATCCACCATATATGGAATCATTTCCTACCTCCGTGAATACAGAACCTCTTCTGAGTACAGAACACCTCCCTGAGATGCAGATGTATGCACAGCCCTTGCTACTGCACATCTCAAAATGCCCGAGGTACAAACCCCTACACTGGATCAGCTGTTCTCTCAAACAACTGTCTTCAGTTCCCCTACTTTGTCCACCACATCAGGGGATCACAGAATTATTTAGGTTGGAAAAGACCTCTGAGATCGTCGAGTCCAACCAATGAGAGAACAATATTTTGTCAGCCAGACCGTGGCCAAGTCTATCCTGGGTAGTCTATTTCAATGCCTAATCACATTTTCTGTGAAGAAAT
>VWYO01009033.1:0-26718 GCA_013400275.1 Rhadina sibilatrix
TAAAAAGTAATCAATTAATTAATATCAACAATTAGCAAATAAAATTGAACAAGTAACTGTATTATGGAAGCCATGTAACAAGTAAATTCATGGATAATAATTCTTTTTCTCCAAAGAACTGCACGTTAAGAATTAAAGACTGATGTCTTAGAAAGAATTCAGCCCAGGTAATTTGTCAAACTCACATGCAAACATTTACTTCTAAATGAATGAAAATCACCTTTTTCTTACTACAAACATACAAAAATAGGTGCAAATAGAGAGAAACTTAAAGGAAGACCAACTGAAGAGAATAAACACATTCTTTCAGCAAAATAGTTTTAGAATGGAAAGAAACACACCTCTTGCAATTCATACACATTCTGTGACTTTTTAATGGTTATCTGTATCAAGTTCAGTATTCCTCTCACTATGTTAATGCAAGTATCAGGGCAGTTTTCTGGGCCATAAATGTTTCCAACCCGTCCACTGTTGTATTCAAACTTGAAGGGCCGGGTAAGGCATGAGGAAACCATCTGGGTGATTTTGGAAGACCGAGTGAATGGGTCCCTGGGCCAGATGCCATTGTATTCCTCGAGCTGTGGGGAGCGGATCTGGGAGGAAATCAAGATACTCAGGTGAATAAAATCACTTTGGTACTAAATATGCAAGCAGATTGGAAGAAACTAATATAACCACTAGTGAGATACTCTTTCCTTCTAAGCATAGGTTTAGAAAATCATGGAGCAGTTTATTCTTTTGTCTTTTGCTTACACTATTGTAAAACCAGTGCAAATCCTGTCTGCTCAACAGTACTATCTTATCTAACAGAAGCAATTAACATATCAAATTAAAGTCTCCCATTTTGTCAGCCTTAAAATAAATATTCTGCTTTAGATTTAGCATTTTAAAAGTTTCTATCATTCTAAATATTGAAAAGTGCAATTTTAGAATATTTTATTTTAACTTAGTCCTATACAACTTTTTTTTTTGACTAAACGAATTACTGTATTTGGTTCATATTTGTTAGTTATTTAAATCAACCAAAATATTTTAACACTGAACAATATATTTATAAACACTAAGATACAATGTAAATATGAAGCTATTTCAATAACTTTGGCAAAGTTACTGCCAACTTAGGTGCATCAGAGCACAGGTTACACACACCATACAACAATTTCAGAACAAAGTCTGTAGTGTGAAATGCAATCCACAGTCCCCAATTTTGACAGATCTACAGTTCAATACAACTGGTGAAAGCTGTAACTGAATTCAGTATTCAAAAGAGAACCTCTGATTTTTAACTAAATTAAAGGGACAAAAGTACATTTCTGAAGCATATTTATTTTGAATTGAGTCAGGTCCTATCACTGCTGACATCAGCAGAGGCATGATTTCACATGTACAGATATTTTACTGCATTATTCAACCACTAAATATTATAACGTACTCCTTTTTGATGATTTTCACTTTTTAATCATACCTTTATCATGCATCACTTTTCATCTTCAGCTTTTATCACCTCTTAAGTCTATGTTTATCAGTTGCCTTCGTGACAATGATTTTACACACCCTGGTCCTGGCTTCCCACAGGAGTTAGAAATGCGTGCTAAGGCTAGAATCAAATCTTAGAACAGATTTAAATGTCTTTAGTCAGTTTGCCATTTTCTAGCAAATGCCCAGCTACTGTGTTTCCAATATGAAGTCTTGAGGAACACCTGCTACAAACAGCTTCCACAACAAATACAGGTGACTCATCGCCTCTGAAACAGCAGCTTGCAGGTCATTCTCTGATACCTACAGTGATAAGTCTCCAGTGGTGCTCCCTGCAGCTTTGCTACAGCCCAGATCAGCCAGATGCAATTACAGCTGTGATTTTAGCTTTCTGTTGCACATTTAGGAGGTGCAGTACCTTGAGGAGGTAGATGTTCTCCGACAGCCCACTGATCTCTAGTTTGCTGCTCAGGCGCACACCGGCTTTGGCTAAATTCTTTTCTTGAAGCCCATTCAGCACCCAGCCTTCATAACTGTACAGGTAGCTCTTTCTGCTACTGAATCCAGGGTCTGTGGGAAATAATAGCCATTTTCACAATACTTGTAAGCATGTCCTAATAAACAGAAATAATGGCAAATTCACTAAGAAAATGCTATAGACATAAATTTACTTACCGATGTCAAACTTCTGACTACCTATAAAAAGAGATGAAAAACCAGATAAGTAATGTTCAATCTAGATCCAATCACTGCCACTGAACTTAAGGAAAATTTGGAAAAGAAAGGTGAAGGAGGGATACGTAGCCTTACCTACGAGGGTGAGCACTAGTGCAAGTATGATTCCCCTCATAGTGAAGGTGAATGGGGCTCTGCCAGACATGGTGGGACTTTTATGGAAGAAAACTCAGGAACACGTGGCTGTGTTCTGCTGAATTCTCAAGTTCTTTATCAGTTTATGTAAACACCTCCCTTTTTGCAATCATACTTTCTCTTCAGATGGAATAATATAGATCAAGGCATATCTTGGCATCTCACTGATTATCTCATAAGCCCTTTGCTGAATCTTTTAAAAATTTCTACTTATCCTAGTAAGTTTTACTATATCATTTACAATAATTTTACAATAAGCACATTTCCTAATTTCCTAGGTTGTGTCACAGCTGGCTGCTGATATTTGGTCCTGCCACAGATTAGGTTGATTTTGCCCAGGTTATGCTGACCTGGCACCTGACCCAAACTGTTATCTAGTTGTTATCAAGCAGCCCAATTAACAGAGTGGGTATCACACACTGACAGTGCTCTTCCTCTTCCCTCAGCACTGGTTACAGCTGTGCCTGCAGACAGCAGACAAGGACAGATATCCCCTTGCTATTATATTCCTATGTGCACCAAAGTACATTTAACAGTCTAATGAAAACCTATATTTGTGGCATATATATATTTATTCAAATGAATCAGAGGATCAGTGTGTCCTTTCAGCTCTGGTCACAATGACCAGGAATATTTTTTAAATGAACAAAGATTTCATAAGCCATCAGTAAATATTTTATCTTTCAAGGTAAATGACAGCCAAATCTGAACAATTAAAAGCCACAGAGACTCCTCCCAGCAAAGCAGGGGGAATGGGAGTGCAGGTCAGCTAGAACTTTTGTATTTCCTGAGGAGTCAATCACAAAATGCAGCCAGCTTCACCATCAGTTTACAGTGAGAGCCCCAGCAGACATTCACACAAGTGCTCTCTTCTAGAAACCTCAGGGCCATGGAGGCAAGTGGAGATGCACAAAACACACTTGGCCTGTTTGAGTATGGTGAGGGATTGGGGGACTGACCAGACTCATTCCTCCCAAACAAGTGACACAGCCTTCCAAAGCCAGCTGGGTGGCATCTGGATCACCAATAAAAGGCAGGAAAAATGCACAGGGGCTTCTGAGTTGGAGGATGTTTCTTAAGGAGGAACTTAAAGCCTGCAGTTTATTATGTTGCCTGAAGTCACACAAAAGCCATGAATCCCATTCAAATTCAACATCTATGACATACTGGTTAATCAGAGACTTTATTTCTACTCTCACAATTCCTACAGTTACATGATTAACCACAGGAGTGTGCTTTGTGGCAAATGTTATTTTAACACCCACAAATGAACATTTATTTACTATTTCAGCAGTTTCTGCTGTCTTCCATTAGCAAGTGCTGTTCCTGGGTCATCTTGACTTTTTCAAACAGATTCCATGTGGACTGGAAATCCACCTCAGGTTGCACAAACTATTTTGGGAACTGCCCCCCAGCTCACTGCAGAAGACATTTGAGAGATGAAGGGTGGACACTTGGAAGAAATGTCCATTTTTCAAGATTTTCTATGTATAGTGTTCAAGGGAATAAGCATGTTTTGTGCCTCAGGGGAGAAGCTCTTTTATACAGTTATAATCATTTTTTTTATTCATAAATATTTATTTGAAACAAACTTACCTGTTATGCATTCCAAATAGCTTGTACAACTCAGAAGTTGAATAAAGACACATGAATGCTGTCAGTGTGAAAGCTACCACAAAATATATACCATGGGAGTTTAGGTTTTCATTACAGTGCAGCTTTGTAGGGCATGGAGAACATTAGATATCAGATGTATTTTCTGAAAGCAACAAATAAATCATTGGATAATCTGAACACTTCTTCTGAGATCAGCTTTTTGATACAACTATGTCAACATATCTTACCATCAGCTTCTCTCACAAATCAGAAAAAAAAAAATCTATAACCAAGATGTCTTATAAGGCTTCACAGACAAAAGCACCCCCCAAAAAACACCCCAAAACGAACACAAACCCCCCTCCCCCAAAAAAACTCAAAGCTAATTCAGCATGCACAGTATTGCCATTACACTGCATAGCCTTCCATTTTCCTTTCAAGAATAACCTGTTTGTATTGGTAGTATCTAGGTGTATCAGTTACCTTGACCTAGTTGAAATGTACCTGGACACAGAATAAGCCCTAGAAAATAAGTTAGAATATAGTCTGCTTTTTCTTTTGTCCTGCTGCAACTGAAGTAGAGTATGCCTGCAGAATCTGGTGGAAGCTGTTCTTCAAAGTAGGAAGACAACTGTTTTCTAGGGAGAAGGTTCTCTTATGAAAAAATTCCATTTATTACATTTTTTTTTTTTTTGCTATAGCAGGAGAAATATATTGCATAAGCCTCAGCCACTGGGGATGAAAGGGAAAAAAAATTAACAACTCCAATATAATCCTGGAAAGTAAGCACTCATCTAATCAGACTGTTATTTATGGTAAAAGCACACTCATCGCAGGCTGAAAAAGCAGCAATGAATATTGTATTTAAAGATTTTTCTGAAACACCAGCGTTTAAGAGAGCCACTCATCTTTTCAATATCAAGCACAAGTAGCTAACAATAGCTGTACTGTAATCACTGGCTGGGAGTCTCTACTTCTTGTTCCTTGAAAAGAGCACTCACTCTATTATTTCAAATATACACCTGTATCACATTCCTGCAGGAAGTGTCCCCTTTTGCTCTTCAAGCCTCTGAGTAAGAAAGATCCTGCAGTTTTTTCCAACAGCTCTAAGTACCACAATGTCACCCTCTGCGGAATTCATACCATTATTGGCAGTAGCTTCAGATTTAAAATCTTCCTAGACACTTTGGTATTTAGAGAAATCCAAAAACTCTAGCAATGTTTTACTTCTTTACAGGGACAGGACTGAATCTGTACTCCAGATTTTCAGACCAAGTCTGAGGCCAGCTCAGGACTCAACTGCATACACCCTTCTAGCACAGTTAGCTCATCCATGGAGACATTCAAACATATTTCCACTTCTGTAAGATGGGTTACTGAACTCTGAAGCAAAAAATTAGCACAAAATGTTTATTAATTGCTAATCACTCAGTGGACAGAAACAAGGGTTTAAATGGGTAAATTATTTTATTCTTCAAGGCATTATTATCCTAAAAGTTACTTTCATAAAGAAAACCAGGCTGAAGAAGGTAAAGCAAACACAATTAAACAGTCCCAGCAGTGCACCCATGAGCACACACTGGAACAGCAGCAGCCCCTGGTGGCATCTGGAATGTGCCTCAGCCATGAAGCTCTGCAGTCACTGCTGGCTTGAAAATAATCCTTGTTGCAGAGTTCTGTTCTCCCACTTTATATACTAAATTTTCACTTTACTTACTTAAGGTTTTTGAAATGTCTGTTTATTCTTCCACAAGTAAAATTCAGGCAAGAGCTGCCCAACTGCTGGGAAACACGAAACCAACAGGAACTGTACACTGCTACAAAGCTGGAGTGAACAACATGACATTGAACACCCATTTATTGGGGAAGAACAGAAATATGATGATGTCTTTCCAACCTGACTTACCCATGCAGCAAAAAGCCCACCAAGACATTAGAATCAGTATTATCATTGTATCCAATTCTGCTCCCTTCTGGGTGCTATATGAAAACCATCCAAGTATCCTCTGCAGTTCACATTGGCTACTACTTCACGTCCAACCGGAACTCAATGGATTGAGCCCAACAGCAGAAACTGCAGCTTTGGACCTTAGATTCTCTGAGAACTGCAGTTTCCTCTCTTCCCTGTATTATCCTACTGCTATTTTTCCAGATAATCCTATCACTACACTTCATCCAATTGTGAAGAAAACGGGCAGAGCAGCAATGCATTTCAGTGAAGGATTCTAAACTTGAGTTAATTTCCCACCTCTGACCCAAGAAAGGTAGTTAAAAAGCCCAGCCATCTTCCAAAAGGCCAATTACACAAGGATCAGAGCTATACAAGTGATCACACATGCAGAGCTATATATATGCAGAGCTATATATAATCACATATGCACAAAAACCCAACAAGAGAAGATGGATTTGCACTGGGCAAGGAAAATTACATGTACTAAGTAAGGTGAAGGAGACCTTGAAACATCTTACCTCTAACTTTGCTATTTTTATTATATTATAAACAAAAGAGACTTCCCCAAGGCTTTACAAAAAAATAAAATTCTGGAGTCAATGAAAACAAAAAACCTAATAAAATACAAAAACAGCACCAGATTTGTAGACATTGCATTACAGCCGTATAGCCATAGTAGCTTACAAGTTTACTGCACACAAATCATAGAACCAGGCTCTTTTAGAATAGAATTACACATTTATTGTTCACATTTGAAATACTTTGGTTCCTGACTGAACCATTGAAAGTCCTAATGGATCTGTAAACTGAGTATCACTATAAAACAATTGAAAATGCCATGTAAAATAATATTTATGTATGCATATGTTTCATTTCATGGTTTCTCAGCATAACCACTTGTTCTATTTACAAATATATAAAGATTTTGCACTTTAAATCATTGAGATATCAAAGAGGTATTTTCAAATCACACAATAAATATAGAACCTGTTTTGTTAAAAATCTACAGTATACTGTACATTCAAGTCGAGGCAAAAGAGGATTTAATGCCAGTTACACTTGAGACATAAATGAATGTCCAATAATTAAACAATTTCTAAAAGTGCTATCTCTGCCTGTGATGAAAGGTAACATTAAGATCCAGTATTTCATTACAGTCAAAGTTTCAGACCATTGCTTTATTCACAGAATTAGAGCTTCTGTTACTAGAAAAATATCAAAGCTTTTATATATTTCTAAATTTTCTTTCAAGAGTTGCAAGAAAGAGGCAAAAAATGGTCTAAAAATAAAAGCCATGTGCACACACATAGAAACACACAATTCAGATCACCACGTAATCCTCTAGAAGAATGATCAAACTCACAGCATTCTGCTTCATTTAGAATGATAAGTTTATGAACAAGTCTCTAACAAAAAACCCAGCAGGCAACCCTAGAAGTCTAAGGCAGCTGTTCCATGTGCAAGTTTCTACATAGCAGAGTGCCAACTCCAGAGTCTTCCCATGACTTTGTGCATTCCTCAGTTTCTTCTTTGTCATCACTTTCCACCCACAGATTTGGCATGTTATCTCCAGCAGGTTTCTCTGATGCAACACTGGAAGCAGGGAAAAAAAGTTACAATGCAAATGAATAATGCTTTGCATGGAAACAGAGTATTGTTTTTATGATATAATGTTTACTATCCTTTGTTATATACCAACCAAAAGCTTTAGATTACACTGTGCTCTACACAGAATTCAGCACTCTAAAGAAATATCTACAACACTGTTTCACTAACCTGCTTGGTGTAATGTATTGAGATATCTGGAAAGGTTCTGGTGAAACAGTACGACTCAACACAAGGGGAGGTTTTCTTTGCCGAGATGCAGACTTCACTAAACGAATGTCTGGGTCAGAACCTAAGAGAGACACACATCATCAGTTAAACTGCAGTCCACTGGAAATAAGCAAGTACTTCAAGTGTTTGTTTCCTCTGCTTTAAAAAACAAACAAACAAAACAACAACAACCCAAAAAACCAAAACAAACAACCAACCCCACACAACAACCTGAAAACAAAGGTCTTCAAGCAGAGTGATAATAATAACAACTCTTATTGATATAGACCTGGGATAATTTTTTAATTAATTAATATTTTTAATTTAATTAATATGTAATGCTATTGAATTACATGTTAGTTATATTAACATTGGGACTTTAAATTTGAAAATGCAGCATTTGCATACACATCCACCACTGCAAGTAATCATATGAAGTCACTTAAATGTAGTTTCTCACTTTACAATTGGTAAGGCTGTTTTATTCCTTAAGTAAAGGCTTCTCCAGCATGCACAAGGAGTAATTACCACCAACATGAAAACCAGTAAACTTGTCAGAATATAGAACACAAAATCAAAATAAAGTTAGTTGTCTTACTGTTTATAAGAACCTAACCATCACTCAAGTCAATGGAAAGATATGGCCATCTTAGCAGGGCCAGATGAACGCCTTCTCACATTTAGATGTCAAAGCTTTCATATGAAGTAGAAAACCAGAATGGTTATATGTTCTACAGTATTTATGAAAGCACCTGAAAGTTACCTGCTGTGCTGTCAGGTACTTGATATTCACCGGATTGTTTCACAAATATAAATTCACTACATACGTAATTATCAAGAAGGGAGTTACAATTCCCTCTTTAAAAGGAAATTCTGAACCATCAGTTGCCCTGACATGTGGAGACATACAGATAAATGGTAAAATTTTTCTTAAGACCTTTTGGTTTTTCAATTGTTTTGCTCATAGTTGAGACTTCTAGTTGAAAGGAAGAAAAAGAACATAATTTGAACCAAATACTTGCTTCTTAAGAAGGCACTTGGAGTTGTCACATTTTCAGTCTTGCAATCAGCAGTCATACTTAAGAACTGGTGCTTCAGCCATGCTCCTCTATCTTCTTCAAATGCCTTTCTCTAAGAAAAGAAATGACAGTTTACACTTATGACCACAGGAAAAAGCCTAGCCCACATTAAACTGATGCTATTCTATTCCAGAAAGCCAAAGTTGTATCATGCCCAAGTCACTAAGGAGAGCCAGCAGCTTCACAGAGCAAATACTGTCTGTGAGCAAGCTTTTGAGCCCAATGAGGATTGGCTGAGGAGGCATTTACAAGCCAAGCCCCACAGTTTGCTCCACAGAGGTCTGAGTAATCCTTTCACTTTACTGCCCTACACTCCAGTAATACCACCTCCTATGCTCCCCATCCCCCTCAGAGCAGCACTACCTCTTGGAGCAGCCCTCATCTGAGGCAGCTGCCAGGAACAATTACTGCTTAAATCTTCTAAATAGGGAAAAATTACATTGAAAGTAGCACCAATTGCTTCTGTCTAAAACTGAGGGAAAAAAAAAAAAAGGCTATTTCACTTTCCAGCCCCTCTGAGCATAGAAAAAGAAAATAATGCCTAACAGACAACCACCAAGAGATCCAATGGCTATGGAATCAAGCAACAAGCTACTTCATCTCCAAAAACCAGCAGTGAAATAAGATGCTCCTATTCTATGTCAGTGGAAAAACAGAGGAAGCTGAACTCCAACGCAAACTTTCACAAACACCTACAAAGCTTACAGCATTGCTTCTCATTTCATACTTCAGCATTCTGACAAGCTGAAGCGTGAGCAGTTATATTTATGCTGCAATGTAGTCCTAAACACTTCCATACAAACAATTATTGTTTACTTATCACTCATGACTTTTAAAGCTGAATTCAATGTGCAACATGAAATTAACCAACTCACTACAAGGCAGAAAAAATTAAATTAGTCATAGTTAGTATTTTTTAGCATGTGAGCTACTGCTATCCCAGTAGCTATTCTGGGTCAGAGAGGTTGGCCAGTTAGCTCCATATTCAGTCTCCTAGTGGCCACAAGAGATGCTATTTATCAGCATGGCCATTTTCTGCAGTGCATTCCCTCACAGGTTCCCATTCCCAAAAGCCATTTGATTATAGATACTGAAAGGCACTCCCTTGTGCCCCATTTTTATTTTTTCGTGAGTCTTGTTTCCCAGAAGCTCAGGCAACTGCTTTTTGAACTTGATGGTACACATTGCCTTTACAATCTCCTTTGAAAGAAATCCAGAAGTCAACTACCTAACTATAAAAAAAAGTAAGGTAAGGTATCTCTTTGGGTTTTTGATTTAATTTCAAAATTAAGAGTGCCCTCTAGTCCAAGTCTTGAGGGATTTGGTGAACAACAGCAGTGCCTTTGTCTGCTCAAACTGAATCCACAGCTTTATAAATTTTAATCACGTCCCACTCCAACTTTCTGCTCTGCACATCAAAGCAAGCTGTTCTGTAAGCAATGAAATCCATTTCTTTTTTCCTTCAATGGCTTTTTTCCTGTCAGATCTGTACCATCCTAGCTTCACAATCACATCATTGTGACCTTTCCCTGCCAAACTTATAAGACCCTTCACATTTTTGGCCCTAACTACGAGCTAGACCAAAGGACATGTGCTGGAGCTCATTCACAGACATCTACCCTGACTGCCAGTATCTTTGCTTACTGACCAGCTTAACTATAAAACCAGAACAGAAAATGACCCTACTAAGGGAAACGTGGTAATTACTTGGTATTTTTGCAAAAGTCATTGGTTTTCATCAAAGTTTAGAAATCAGGTACCTTTGAGATTCAACCCTGAGGCCAAATTTGACCGAAATTTCCACAGGCCTTACTTTTAGGTAGGAAACTGAACTTGAGCAGTATCTAAGGGATTTAGTTAATAAATTTTGGAAGCACTTAAGATATTTCAAAAGCTGAAATGAAGATAGTTTGGTTCCAGCTGCAGAAACTGTCTTTTCCAACACACACAAAAATCTTGGCTTTTTGAATTGCCAAGAGAATGATCTTCAGAACAACCAAAGAGATATTTTATACAGTATGGCAATGATCTTCCTCTACAGACATCAGAAACAGGTATTGCTGGATGGCTGCACTTTAGCACATCTAAAAGAAAGACTTGTAATTCATCTTCCATAAGAGCTCCCTTTCCTAATACCTCAAGTCCTAATCTAATAGCAGCTTCTGTAAAACTTTTTCGTTCCTTCTCAAAGTTCTTTTTTTGTTCTCGAAATAGTCTCCATTCTTCCTGAAGACGCTCTCTTTCTTCCAACAAATAGCAGTCTTGTAGTAACAGAGTGGTGTCATCATCACATGTAAGCTGTTGCTGTAGATATAAAGCAACAAAAGCCAAATGTTAATTTGGGAGTGACTTAAGAGGTACAGTATTTCCACAGGTTCGGTTTTATCAGAAAAATGGTTCAAGTTTAATATGGAAACAATGCAGTTAGTTTCTAGATATGCAGCAACTAGATATACAGTTAGTGGATAGTGGGGGCAGATTTCAGGTAGCAATCAAAAAGTCCCTGCTCAGGCAGCCTCACCTTTGTTTAGCCCCCCAAAATTACTCCTACCAGGAGTAAAAAGTCCTTAAATTATTAACCAAGCCACTAGCACAGTCAGACAACCCATTAAGTTGTTTTATTTTAAAAACATCATCAAGGAATTGATAAAGGCTCAGAGGCAAGAAGAACAGAATGTTAAAAAAAATACACTTGGATTCAATTGAGAAACATAAGAAAAAATAGAGCCTACTACCTGTAAGAGCTGTTGCTGAGTTTTGATCATTTCTTTACATTGCTGAATCTCTAACTCTAGCTTTTCAGTTTCTAGCTCATGGTCTTCTCTTGAAATGACATCTTTTTCATTCAAAGCTCCTGAATGTCCACGTGACACTAAGGGGGGGGAAAAAGCATCTTTAAAACAAGTTTTTAAATCCCCAATACCTCATATCAGAGACTCCTTTGGAAGAGCAAAAGGTTTTAGACTATTTGTTTCAGCCTGAAAGACAGATACACAAAAATATTTCTATAAGAGATGAGATCCAAAACTGGTGCTACACATGTAATTATCCATCAAAACCAGTTCAGAAGGAAAAAAAGCACCAATGAAAACATGGCTGCTTCACATTCCCCAAGGTAAACCAACCGTCTACACTGCACTAAGAGTTACACAAAAACCTCGCTTGTTTCAGCAGTCATTTAAAAGAAAACTCAAGACAACTAAAGAGTTTTTTTTTCACTGACATGCTATTAGCCCATTCTTCTGAGCCCACTTTTGAAGAGCTTATGTGTTCATAAAAATATGACAGTAACTATAATTATCATAGATATAAAAAGAAAGCCTTTTCCTTCAAGTCCTGTTAAGGAGAAATGAAACTAGCAAACATTGGATGCATGTTTTCATTCCAGTAAGAGAATAAATTACAGAAATGGTTGTATTTTGTACAATTACATTCTGCTTTATTTAACTTAATGCATAGCTAAATCACAATGATTGTAATAAGCCAAGTTTTGATCCCCTAAAGCCAGTACTTGAACATCAATAGAATCCTAGAGGGCTATATATACTACAGTCATCCCTATAAACTAAAAAAAATCTAGAAGATGACTCCAAAAAAAGAGCAAATAATTGTAACATTTTCCCTGATACTTATTTTTCTGTTAGTTACACCAAATAAAGTATTACAAGCATTCTTGAAATCCTTTCTAGGGTGTAAATATACTTTCAAAAGTCCATCTGCTCTTTTATTTGCAATTGCATGCATGACCTTCTCAACCTTACTCTTGATAGCAAACATCCCTGTGGTAGTGGCTGCATTTACTTGCACAGGAAAATAATACTAGGAAAGAATTTTATATATTTTTAGCTGTCTTAATGCTGTTTAACAGCTGGAAGTGAGGAGAGTCCAGCACCATACCATCAGTCAGTTTGTTTTAGAATGCCACAAGAAGTCTCAGAGGATGTGGCACAACATGGCTCTTGAGAGGGAATTCCATATTTTGCATCCAATTATTTCAAAGTGCCACATCTGCATTACTTTTTCTAAAATGTATTTTATATGTACACATAATGCAGTTAAACACCAACCTTGGTTATCCAGCTTTTCAACGTGATTTTTCAATATGCGCCACTGTTTTCTAATGCTGTTGGTAAGCTGTTCTCGCACAGTTTCACAAGATAATTCCCACATATTCTCTTTATTTAATTCTCCATTGTCTTCCTCCTGGTCTGACAGTACCTGCAGGAGCAGAAATAAGAAGCTGCAAACCATTTCACTCCTCCAAATGTGTATTTGTTTATATAAATATGTGCATAGATTCAATTTACTGAAGAGAAGGAAAACTCTTACATAAAGGAAAGATTTTTCCATCCAAGGAAATCTGACTCTCAGGGAGTTCAGTTCCCTGACAGCATAATGCTGAGGAGGCAAGTGACCAGGCATTCCCCAGAATCCCACCAGAGACTGTGGGTCAGCTAGCAAGACTCAGTGACTCTCACACCTTCAACCTAGACAGGTTCAGACTGCTGAGTTTGGCTGTCAGACTTAAGCAGTAGCTGCCCCAGTATGGGGGCAAGCCATCCAGTCAAGTTCATAGGAGTACTGACACCTTATAAGGAAGGTGATGGAAGTGCTAGTGCTTTTCTAGACAGACAGGGCAGTAAGCTGTTCAATAAAAACATCCTGTAAAGAAATACTTAAAATGTGGAAGCAAACAAACAAAAACCCCTAGGCATGCAAAATCCAGTATTTTGCGCTGCAGTATAGAATTACATACCAGTACCTACCACATTTAAATTCATTCAAATATTTTCAAGCTTTGACTTCCTGGAAAGAATACACTGTGTATTGCTCACAGAGAGCAGAATATTTAAACACGGATGGATTTCATGCAAAGCACGTTATGCGCAATCCACTGCAACTCAGATGTTTACTTTTCTTTTTAATAACTATCAAATTACTCCAGCACTATACCATAAACTACTATGGAGATTTAATACTTAATACTGAAGAATACTTACCAGCCCATCTTCAGATCTTTCTTTAGGTTTTTGCTTCTGTGGTGGAAGAAGTGAAATAATATCTTTCTTCATTTGCTGAAGAACTTTCTTTAGCTCAGCATTTTCCAGTAAAAGCTGTTTTTGGCGTTGCTCATAATCACTTAACAGAACTTTGTACATTTCTTCTTCGTTTCTGGAAGAAATAATCTTACAGTAACAACATAACAGCCCTAATACATGCTTCAATTAATGTTGTTCTAAGACAACTACCTGGCTTCTGTCTTATCAGTCCTCCATGCACCTCTCTTCCCATCAGCTCTACCAACATAATTTAGAACTTCCATAGCTACAAATGAAAAGGATATTTCAAAGTGTGAAACAATATGCAAATAGATAAAGATTTAGATGACATTGCATTTATATGTAGTTATTATAAAAAGACCACATTACACAAATATTCCCCTCAGTCTTGAAAAATGAAACCACATGGCCCTGCTTAAAGCAAAGATAACATAGTCAAAGAAAAAAGATAAGTTTTTGAGTTTGGAAACTCAGAAGGATGTAGTCTTATCTTTTTTATGCATTTCTTAATGACATCTTCATCCCTATTTCAACCTTTCTATCAGTGTATCAATTCTATGCTCATTCTGGCAATAATGCCAGTTTTATCTCCAGTTTAGACTAAGGAACTTATTAATGTTTCATAAGGTATTCCTCAAAACAAAGAAACTTCTCTGTCCACATTTAAATAAAAATAAAAAAAACCCTAACCACACCAACAATAAAAACCCAAACCCAATATATGACTACAGATTGGTGGTCCAAGCTAGTTAGCTATCAAGCAAACAGTAACTAGTTTTAAAACCCTGCTATTCTTACCTCACTGATCCTTGAACTAGTACTAGCCACCTGAAGTCAAGGATGTTTAAGTTTTGCTGACCTCAGAGTGAAGTTTCCAGAGCTTACTGAACTGATATCTAAAGATCTGCTGCAGCTAAAGTAGATGTTCCTCCTACTGTGTCCTAATCTGGTTTGGCTTAACCACAGGGACTTTCAGAAAACTAAGTCAGCAGAGAACCATCTTGGCAACAACATGAATAGTCTTCTTCTGGTTTCATGAACTAAATGAGCTTACTAAAACATGCACTACAGCTGGCAAACAGCTGAGTCTGGGGGTGGCAGGTGGACAAGAGCAGGACTTCCCTTCCACTAGAGATATACTATATAAATACTTTAAGGCCAGATATATGAACCAAAAGGTACTTTTTAAAAAATACCTAACAATACCCATTTTCAGCCATTTTTCACAGAAAACCATATTTATGGTAAGTAGCACTGATGAATGTCTTGAACACCATTTTTGGGCAGTACCACATAAAAGTACTCATGATAAAGGAGATCTGGTTTGTCCTCATTTCACATACTACAGGATAGTACATCTGCCTTGTATTACTCCCTCTCAAATCTCTCCTTACTTGTGCTAATCACAAGCTGAGTGTAGTAACTCCAGAGTAAAAAGCTCACAGTTTGCCTTCCTGATGGCAACTACTTGAAACACAGTGATTAAGACATCCAAAATCTTATGATAGCAACAATAGCAAGAAAATAGAGGAGAGATGGCTCTAGCATAGGCATTGATTCCTATAGAATCCTAGGAATAAATTTTCCTTAGTAAGGAAAACCACCCTCCCCCCAAAAAACAAACAAACACACACACACAACCAAAAAAAAACCAACACACCAACCTCACCTCATTTGGTAAAGATCAGCATTTAGTTTATGCTTGGTAAGTGATCTTACCAACACAACATAGAAAAGACATTCAGCTAACATGAAATATTGCATCTTTTCTTTAACCTTCTAACATCCAAATAAAATCTGCAAGAAGGCCACATTGCCTTTAATGATAAAAATGCTTTAAATTAGCTCTGGTTAACATACAGAATATGCTAATTCTGCTGTGGTAAAATTCAAAGAGCTACTTACCTAGCTTTTTGTCTTTTTTATTCATGACTAACTGATGTAAGCGTTCCTTTAATTTGTTATATTCTCTCTCTTTCCTCTTCATATCATGATTGTATTGTGTAGCTCTACTTGAAATTATGTTCTGTAGCTTCTGAACCTAAAAGCAATGCCACAAAAGGCTGTTTCTTCTACTAGAGTATGAACATAAATTTCTTCAGAAAACCAAAATGCATGGAGCAAAACAAAATTTCTATTAAACTGTACTTCTGGTAAAAGGAAGTGACAAAAGGAATCAGAAGACCTCTCCCACCCCATGGATTCTGACCTCAGACTTATCTCAGGAGAGGTAGTTTCTTTTCAGCAGAAACACACATCATAAGAAGCAGATTATAATATTATAATGCCTCTGAAGTACAACTAAACTCATGTTCTGGTAAGTGAAATAACCTTTGATGCCTTTATTGCAGGGAGCAGAGAAAGATACATCTTTACTTTCAGTAATTCATGTTCAGGATCTAGATTTATTCCAACTCTAAAGCATGCTTGTTAGGATTACACTAAACAAATAAACTTCTCTTCCTTGGGGCAGCAGGATATTAAAAGATAAACTATTCTACTTGGTCTAAAAGAATATTAAAACATCAAGCAAATTTTTGACATGTACTATCAATTCCCAGGGTTGTATTGTTCAGGGTTCTTAAAATTTTCTGATTTAACCTTACAAACATACAGCACATTCAATATTTTAAGATGGAACTTTAGGAAGTTCAGTATGTACAGTTAGTACTGCAATTCCAACTGTATGAATATGTTTATGAACACAGAACATTCACAGAAATTTAGAAGAGCCACATTCACAAAAACATAGGAGCCACGTAAAGTACAATGCTAGGAAAGGAGCATACAGGAAACAAACCCCAAAGTAAGAAGTGTCACAGATGTCAAAGCATTTTCTGATCTTGATTGCTTCAAGATATTTAAGTTTAATGAGATTGTAATTTTGAGCTGGTTTCCCCCACCTCCCCTTCTTTCATTGGTTTTTTGCTCCCCTCTATAATATAAGAAAACTCCAAAAATCTCTAGACACAAATGTTTGAGTAAGGAACTGAATCCTGTTGCCCCTCCTACTTTGTTATATCAGAACATTAAGACAGAGCTGTACACAAAATCTCAGAAAACTGCACATGTGCATTTCTGCAGTACTCTACTGTTGTTGTAACTTGGACCTCTCCCTTATAGAACCTATTCATATGCAACATGCCAGTCACCTTGAAAGACAACATTTACCAACAAAAAAACACATTCAAAATGAGCAATTACAAGACTCCATGCAAAAAAAAAATTCTTCAATATCTATATAATGACTTGTGTTAATGTACAAAACAACTCACTTCATCCTTTTCATTTTTAAGTAACTGGTGCAAATTTCTGTTCTTGCTTTGCAGTTGTCTGTCTCTTTCCTGAAGCCCAACTATTTCCCTTTTAGATAATTCCAACTGTTCCTAGAAAAAGTGTTGGTAAGTTCAGTATCAATAAGAAGCAAAAGCATAAGATTTAAAAAAACCCCAACCAACCAAAACGAACAAGCCATGTTAACTAAACTGCCAAACCACTTCACTTGAGATATGGCTTGGTATTTAACAGGTTTTACCTTTTAAAGTTAGGACTTTTTCATTAAGTCAGGATTCTGTAAGCATATCTGTACTGTGAGAGTGAGATGGATACTAAGCAACCAGTATGAATTTGGAACTACAGTTTTACTGGAGCATTACTGTTGAATAATCAAGGGTAAAATTAACACAGATATACAGACTGTGACCATAACAATGCAAATGGAACATTTCACATATACAGAGAAGTCTAGACAGATGATCTCATTATAACAGACAATGCAAAACTAGCATCTTAGAAAGTTTTGTCCACAAATAAGACTCAGACCTGAAATTGGCAGCTTAAATGACAGCCAAATACTATATATACATAATGCGTAGTGAAGTACAACTGTAGATATATTTAAACAGCCAGAACTTCTAAACAAACCACAGTGAAAGACAGGTAACACAATAGTGGAAGTCAAGAGGCTTGCTGTATGATATCTGAAAGAATCTACATGAGAAACCTCACAAGATGAGAGCCAAATTAAATGCCCTGGGATTCATGTAGTACTAGGAAGATTTCCCTCTCTCCCCTTAAAGCTATTCATCTAGGGAAAGCAACTGGAGTGCTCTAGAACCTAACATTTTATAGTGTTTGTATAAAAATCACTGCAGTTACAGATTACTTTTAATGTCATCAAAATCCTTCCACATGAATGACCAATCTCAGCAAAAGGGTTACTATGATTTTGAAAATCTACAGATGTATTTTCTCAAGGAGATAGTGCCAACCAGCCGAAGTGAAAAGCAAACCTAAAAAAGCACTGAATTATTATCTCTTTTTTTCTATTTTAATTTCTTGACAGAATTAATAGAAAGTCAAGTCTTTTCTAATATGACTGCACATACAAGTGCACCCAGAACTTCCAATATATCAGCTATTCCACAGGGACTGGCCTCGAGCATGTGTTTATCCTGTGATAAAATGAAGCTTAGTACCTTCTGGTTTGACAACAGCTTCTGAGCAATTCTTACAAAGAGACTTTGTAGTTGGATGTTCAAGGAATCCAACAACAAAGAACCCACATGGAAAAAGCTAATGATACGGAAAAAGACTAAAAAACCCTGAACTAGAAGAGTTATCTGTGTTTTTACTTGTTACAGTTACATTGGGAATTTATCTTTCAGAGCTGGGCATACCCTTTTAAGCAATACTAAATGATAGGAACTGAAGTGTTTCATATTTTCACTCAAAGTGTACATTAACCCTCCCAATTCAAACAAACAGTCTTCCCTTTTCCTTGATTAAGGAGGCTAAAATACTAAGTAATTAGAATTTCTCTTCATTAACTTAAAGGCATTTTCATTTGGGAAAAAAGACTTCCAAAAACTCCAAAATACAACTGCAAATTCATCCTGAGTAGAAAAAAAAAAACAAAAAAGGACTTGCTGTTAAGAATGTAGAGAGCTGCATAATTCTAGTGGAATGATCTTGTTTTCTACCTTTAACTTAGCATAGCAGTTCTGTAAGTGATCCATATCACTTCCCAGTTTCATATGCTGCATTTCAACTTCTTCCTGAGCTCGAAGGTTCTTGTGCTGCATTGTAAGCAATTCATTCATACAATTTATGATAGCTATTAAATTTAATTCTTTTCCTTTGGACTCCGCATAAATAGAAGGAAAGCCCAATGTTGTTAATTCCTGGTAAAATAAAAAGGGGGGAGGGGAGGAAAATGAGATAAATAATTGGATCAATCTCCCACCATTCCCCAAAAGACAGAAACAGTATTAGGTGAAATCCTGTATGAAGGGGGGAAACCTGAATCTTACTTCCCACCAACTTCAGGTTCTGGGCACTGAGGAAGAAGCCTTCTTAATCCAGTCAATCTTTTTTACCACAATTGATTGTGTGAGGTGACAATCATCAATAAACAGAAAGACCTGGCTTACCCTATCAATATAGGATATACTCTGTTCAATATTCTCTTCTGTGCAGAAGGCACTGAAAAAGCTGGGCATGTTTTTGGGTGAAGGCAGTGACAAGCGTAGCACTTGAGAGTTCATGCTTGTAGGAGATCTCTTTCTTTCTGAGGTATATTGAAGTATATTTTTGCTATCTAAAAGTTAAAAATTAAAAAGAAATCAGCTATTATTTTAACACATCACATAAAATCAAACCCTTACGTAAGCTATTATTTGCAGAAATTTAGATTCTAGAGCTCAAAATTTGATCTAGAATGACATTAAAAATTTCACAATATATATAAAAAAGAAACCTCCACTAAAGATTTAGACTCAATAGCACTTTAAAGTGTTGTGCCTTTCAAATTTTATTTATCCACTAAGAAAAAAATTGAGCACACTTTCTTTTTTATTGACTTAATAACACAGGTGCAAGACTTGCCTTCAGTAAAATTGTTATAGAATGTATGGTATTATTAGACTTAAGTGTATGCTGTAATTTACTCTTCCACTAGGCAGATATAAGCAAGAAAATATTTACTCCTTTAACAAACAAATTTGTAACCAATTTATGAAGCAAAAGAATATAGAACAAGTAAAGAAATCTTTGAAAATACAAGATACATTGACAGACATGATTATAAAAAATAAAATGTGACTGCAAGTTCTTAACCTTTCCATACATGTGCAAGTACAGTATTTCACATTAGCATTTCTGTAAGGACTCAATCCAAGACAAAGCACTGTCTGTATTATTTACCATGCTGTTTAACTACTCAAATATGTCATGCACAAAACTCCAGTCTCTCTCTTTAGCTGTTGTAACATCGCTGGTAAAATCAGCAAATCAACTAAATTCAAATATTCCCAGTTTACCTGATGACAGCACCGGCACAGTAATAGTCTTCCAATCTCCCATAGCAACAGAGACAGGCTGGGTACCTGAGCAACTGGTTCAGCAGCAAAGTATTTAGTACAATTGCTGGCAATGTGTGTTACGTAGGCATCTCCTAAAATAGCAAGAGCATTTTAGATTAACAAAAGCAGCTAATACAGCTAGAAGGTTAAAGAAGGCACAGGAGAGTGACTACCGAACTTGAACCACGTGGAATTTACTACCTCTTTACACTAAATTTGGAACACAGTAAGCACAGCAAAGAGTATACTGTAAAAATGATGCATCTATCTATATTTAGCCTTCACTGTCTTGTAAACCATTAACTAAAGCCAAAATGCCATGCACACATGAAAATAAAGACTCATACTGTAGATAACTAGTTTTTTCTGTTGATGTACATCAGAGAAAATGGAGCAAGCCAAATATTTTTTTCCTGCCATATATAACCAGGAAGCAATTTCATTACTGTAAACCTATATGAAGTTTTAACATGTGTCTGTCTAAATGGAATTGTTACTTAAAGAGATGTATTACAAAGGCTCTAGAGAGGACATATTGGCAGAGAGCAAAGGAACTTTTAATAAATATTTAACCACTTAACTTACATATTTAGCAATATTGCCTTTCTCTAGCAAGTTGCTTGCTGTCTTGCAGAAACTCCAAAATTGTTGAAGGAAACAAACAGGAGAAGCCTTACCCATGGCACAGCCACTCAGTACAGCAAATACAGTTTCCCTTTGGAAACCAAAGGGAAGCCACTCACCCGAAAGAATGAAAAAACTGATTGTCCCCTCACCCCACAGTAAGAAGGAACATAATAGCATTAGTTATCTCTCACTGCTGGAAACTTTAAATCCAGCTTGGATGCTAAAGATTTGGACAGCACAACCCATCAGCTGTTAAGGGAACAATGATACTTCAGGGAAACAAACTTTCCACCTGACAGAAAAGAAGGCCCCTTTGTTTCAAACAACACTTTGGAACCAAGTCTAAAGTCTGTTTTAGATTGAGTCAGTAGATTTTGGAGCACAGGGATGTTCCTCCCTAACCCCTTGCTAATGTTCCAATAAACATACTTTGGCTAAGTAACTACAAAATTACTGACACCAAAACCTTGTATTTTTATCACTGTCGAAAAAATATCATTTGAGCAGGGAAAAAAGGGAAGGGACAAGGGGAGTATTTTGTTATCCCTAAGGTCTCTTGAGAACAGACAGTAAAAATCCTTATGAAATGACACAACACAAAATACAGTATCCAAAGAAACACTAAGTTTCTAAGAGATCACACTGGTTCACAGGCATGCTACAGAATGCTCAGCACTAAAAACAAAACAAACTCTAAATAATTATCCAGCTAGATGAACACTTCTCCAGGTTCATAAATGTATGTGGGGAAAAAAGTAATCAGTTATTCCTCACGTGTGTTGTAATTTAGTAGCTCCTGAAAACTTTCAGATTAGAAAGTACACATAAGGCAGCAAGAAAACACAGTCAATGTAATGATCCAGCTGCTGTTCTTGTTAAAAAAATGGTTTGTTCTGCTTTCTCTCTACACTTGATTTATGCGAATTTTTCTCGCCCCCACCCAGGCCCCTTGTAAAAGCATGATGTTCACAAATTAACTAGACAACAGTGCTTTTAAAATGGAATTCAAAGTCAGTAAGTATTAAGAGGACATGCTTCTTACATGCTACTTTCATTTATGATAGATCCATCAGATAGATAAATGCACAAACATAAGAGAAAAAGGCAGCAAATTAAGGTACGAGTATGTTTTCATTACTGACATCACAACCCTGCAATCTAATAACATTTTTCAAAAGATTATTAAGAACCTCAAGATACAAATCCCATCAAGGACCGTTAGAAAGTCCACAAAAACTCACATCTCATTTTAGATGTGCTGCTACTCCCGAACAAATCAGCTTTTATTCTTTAAGAGACTGCACCCACGCTCACTGAATGTTCAGTATGATCAGCCCCCAGGTCTCTCTGCACTGACAATACTATTCTGACACAGCATCTGCCACCCTAAACAATGTCTGACTGGAAGCAGGACTAACCCAGGTGTAGGAATGCAATGATTCTCTACATTTGCACTCTGCAAGTCACACAGATTCGTTCAGAGCAGATGCTTTAGCAAGACTACCCTGTACACAGGGATTTGTTAGAGTTACCAGGTTCAATGACTTGCCCAAAAACCTGCAACCACACACTGTTTTCTAGAGGTAATTGCCCCAGTTAGCAGGGTCACTTCCTCTCCCAAGCAAGAAATTCCTGGTGGCCAAGACATTGATGGATTGTGCAAAAATGAACCTCTGGGACCCAACTTCTAAAGTGTGAATACAAGAGCAGAGCCATCTCACTGAAAAAAGAAATCTTGTATCAAACAAAAAGACCCCAACATACCTAAAAGTTTGATTAATACCCAGGAAGTAGTAATCAAACCAAGGTATTTAAGTGCCAGCTGGAACTAGTGAAGTACAGAAACCCCAAGGAACTTAAAAAAAAAAAAAAACCAAAAAAACAAAACAAAACAAACCACCCACTGTCATGGTAATAACATACCACAACTTCTTTGAAGGCCACCCTGTGAATTTTTGGACAAAAAAAGTACAGAAATATTTTCAGAAACTTCTGGATAATTCACTAATAAATACATCTTTCTTTTCAAGAACATGATTAAAGTTCAAAATTAGTATCTTTCATAAGCCTAAAGAGCTGAAAGAACCTGTTCATAAAATTACTGGTTTGTGTTTTGGGGAACAGGAGAGGAACTAACAATAAATGTGCCAAGATTTAAAACAGAAATCTGATTCAGTAAGCCCGAGTTCAAGCCATATAAAAACCTGAAAATCATAAGCAGCAAGAAGTAGAATTATAAACTTAACACAATAAAGCACACTTACAATTTCTAAATGCCATGTTTAAACTTGAAAAGGAGCAGTTGTAACTGGGTTAGTAAAACACACTCAAACAATCAGCTGAGAATTGTCACAGTGCTGTGATCATATTGCACCATCTGGTCATCCCTAACCCAGAGAGGGTGTGACACAAGTGGGAAATGCAGTATCTGCTAACTCAGAAAATTTATAACCCCCACCAAGGTAGGGAGGATATGGAAAGGCACCTCTGGACAGGTGCAGTGCCTCAGAAGAAAGCTTGAAGAGTCAGCATCAACCAGAAATTGTCTAACATTCCTTCTCTGTACATTTCGAACACTAGAACTTGTGACATGCATGTGTTTCAACTTGTAAAAACTGCAGGGGTACTTAGCATTTTCTTGCAGACCAATGTGATTCCTCTCTACTAAAATAATACCCAAAGGGAGCTATGGAGCTGTTTAAAGCTTTTACATTTGTCTAGTAATCTGCAGAAGTCACACAGATGGCTTTTATCCAGATAGACAAAAAGACACAAAAGTCTAGGTAAATTTAGGGCACACTCTAGACCTAACATTGTAGGTTTACAAATACATCCCTGATAATGTCATGACATATACTTGCTTTAATTCATGAAATTGCCATGAAAGTCCCTGCATTTCCTCCCTAGAGTTTTTACATTTATTGTCTCTCCACAGAATTCCTAGTAACAGTTTATCATTAGCACTAATATATATTATATCCAGTAATAATGGCACATTAAAAAGAATACCTTCCTCTAAAAATCTATTACAGTGTTAGTGACCTTTACTGAATATTGTCATTTTAATGATGGCTCTTGCAATTAAATCTGAGCCCAGATTTTTCTTCCCACACTTACAAAATTGTGGCAATTTAATCATTAATCCATTAGCTTCAAAACAAGACTGAAGAAAGTCCTCAACTTATCCACATTCCATGGAAATTTTAATATCAGATTTTCAGCTGAATTCCCCAGTATTGTCAAAAGTAACATGAAAAATCAAGTCAAACCACCCAGCCTGTGGGAATGAAGTCTCTGTTCATTCTGAATGCATCATACTCAAAAATCCCAACTACATTTCTCTCCGCCCCCCCCCCCATTTTACTTAAACAAACAAACAAACAGGAAAACAAAACTACCAAGGGTATTAAGAAAATAAATAGTCAACCTTCTCAACACATATAACTACACAAGAATATACTCTTACATCTGATAAAACTCAGTGTTCAATGACTATTCTGTCATGTCTTTGCCTCAAACACTCAGGTTACAAGGAATATAATCTGACGTATTACCTCAAGATTCAACTCTACATGCTATGCACACAGATGACTGAAATTCTGTTAATTCAATCACTGAAAAGACTGAAACACTTGGAAACAGTTCATCTGGCCCCCAAATTCCTACCCCATTTTGTACATAATAGATTTCACATTAGAATTTTCCTATCACTAAAAAATAACTCTATTGTTAATCTTCAAAACTGCATTTCTCCCTTTGCACTCACAAACCACTTACTATATGTAACCAAAGCAGAACACACTGTTACCAAATCTCCCTATGTCACAGACAAGATGAGAAGCTCAGAAACCATCTTCTGCATGTCCTCCTCTTCTTCCTGAGGTCAGCTTTAGCTAAACTTTACAGCTATCCCTGCAAAGACAACTTTTTAAAAGAAAAGCAAACCACTATCTTATTAGTCCCTAAAGTTGGTGAGATATTTACTGGGCAGAGCCAGAACTAGTATTCTAGATATCAGAAATTAGGAAACTTACATGTTTCAGTAGCACATTATCTGAAAGTTAAATCAGGCATGGAATGCAAGAAGATAACTGCATAATTTCTCTAGAGTTTACCAGGATATTCAAGGAATAAGTCTCATGTAAATTCTAGGTTTCTGTTAATCAAAACATCTCACAGAAAAGACAACTCCAAACAAATGGGACTGGTGAAATGTTAGCATACTTTCTGTGGAAGGAAGGAACACTAACAAGTCTCCCACAGTGCTCTGGAAGAAGAAATCATCCAACACACCTGGGCAAGACAGCATAATAGGATTTTCAAGAAGCTTTTCACAATGTTCCCTCCGAAAGCCCTTAAATTAAGAGGTTAAGGAATTTATTAATGACTGATTATAAATGGGAAAGGGCAAAGTGTAGGAATAAGTTATAGAAAACTCGAATCAATTGAATTATCTGCAGTCGAGAAAAAAGTAGAGGGCCAAAAGGGTCTGTGCAGGCATCTCTGTTGTTCAGTAAATTTAAAAAAGGTGATGAACATGTGATATACTCACACACTATACAGAGTTATTCACAAAAATAAACACAGGTTGAATGCTGAACTGCAGAAGGTTGTCCTCATACTGAACAAATGGATAATAAAAAGCAGCAGCTGAAATTCCTTGTTCATAAACACAAACTAACACAATGAAAAAGACAACTCTGCTATGCACTTAAACCAACAGACTCTAGTTAGGCATTGTTATGCACGAAGAGATCCCTATGATTAGTCCTCTGGAAATAACAGCTCCCAGAACCCTGGAGCAGAGGACAGAAGAGACCACCATAATGCCTCCCGATGAATACTAAGCTTTCACCTTAAATATCTCACATAGATACAACCTCCCCTGTAAAAACAGTCAGAATATACCTAAATATGGTGTAAGAAAGGTCAAGCAATGCTTTCATACAAGAAACTAATAAGCTGTGACTTTTCAACTAGAAGAGGAAACAGCTGGAGAAATAGGACCAACATACAGAAAACAAATATTCACTGCCTCTTCTAACCCAGCAGCTATAAAGAATGCAATGAAACATTCAGGCAAAAGCTGGGAAATAAGGGCATGTTTTCCAAATAAGACACAAACTGTGGATTTCCATGCAGTGAATACTCAATATATAAACTGCTTCCAATTTTTTGAAAAGCATCCATCAGCATCTACTAGATTTTAAAAGACAGATACAGCCTCTGTTCAGAAATCCTTCAATTCCAGACTGCAGCATCTTGGGAGGATACACAGATAAAAGCACTGCTATACAACCAAACTATACTTAACAGTTTTTCCTTAGCATCTGCTGCCAGCTTCAGAACCAAGATACTGAGCCCCATGAGCCTGGTGTTATCCTCTCCTGTGATCTTTCTGGTCCAAATGAAAACTGTATTACTATCACAGCTTTCTGCCCCATCCTCTCTCCCCACCCCCTCCCCCCCCAAAAAAAAAGTAGAAACAACATCTTCCCTCATAAACACCTATAATCTGAAATCCCCATTCATTGTATCGAATCATTTCTCCAGGGCTCCTTTCTAAATTCATTGTTAAAATTTTCCTAATACGTTCACATTTTACTTCGAATACCTCTTTTTTAAGTCATTGCCCTGAAATTCCTATCATACCTTGGCAGCCTACGGAGCTCTGCTTAACTGTTTTTACTCAGCACTGCAAGCAGAGGAGCATTCTACGTAATCTGGGGATGCAGGAACACTACAAACCAGTCTCGCATCACGATTTGATCTTCAAATTTAAAGCAGCTTTGCTACAAACGAATAAAAATTTAAATAGCGTTTTTAAAAAATGCCCAGGTCACTTACGAAACCCGTACTCTCACATCACGTGAGCCGCCAGC
>VWYO01009033.1:27068-53653 GCA_013400275.1 Rhadina sibilatrix
TCGCACATAGCGGGAGCCGCCAGCTCAACCCCAGCAGTCACAAATTCCCTGACTCAGGAGAAAGCTTTACGGCTCTCACCTCCGAGCATCTGCCGCTTGTAGCTTCAGAGAGATCGCAAACGCCGGGCCTTACAGCGCCGGGGGAGCGCCGGCAAAGCCCGGCCCCGNCCGCGGATCAGCCGGAGCCTGAGAGAAGGGAGCACATGTCAGGGCACACAGCCCGCCCGGGCCAGCGGCTGCTGCGCCCCCGCACGGGGCCCTCCCCCGGCCCGTGGCGAGCCCACACCACGAGAGCGCCGCACCCCCGTGCCGGGCAGGGGAGCCCAGCACAGCAGCGCCGGTACCTCCGCCCGCGGCCGCCGCCNGGTGCAAAGGTGCTCCAGCTCTCTAAGCCACTTCGTGCTCTCCTCTGAACCCGCTCACCCAGGACAACACCGTTCTTGTGCTGAGAACACCGAGCTGGGTGCAGTGCTCGGGGCGGGCTCTCAAGGGAGAGAAGGACAACTCCCTCTCTCGACCTGTTGGCCGTGGTTCTTTGCATACAGCCCAGGACAGGGTTGGCTTTCTGGGTTGGCTCATGTCCAGCTCTTCATCCACAAGAGCCCCAAGTCTTTCTCCACAGTTGTTCTCAATGGGTTCTCCTCCCAGTCCCATGTCACAAAAATGCCTCCCCGCGGAGGACCTGCCCGCCTTCTCTGTGGCTGACTGATGGTGAAGGAGCACCAAGATACCCAGTCTGGCCCATACTGTATTCCCCAGAGAACATCAATTAAACTTTCCAATGTCACATCAGTAAATGTGTGATGTGTTGCCTTTCAAAATTTGAAGTTTTCATCCTAATGTATTTCTAGGTTAATAACAATTTTCAATATTATCAACCTTAACCTGTTGTGGTATTTTTTTTTAATTAGGATGAGGTCACCATAACAGGTCCAATATTCTCTTTATATTTAGCTTTGAGGAGAGTGCTTTGTTGGAAGATTCAGTGCAAATAATCACAAGTATTAAACAAAGTGATCTCAAGGAAAAGGAGATTCATCAGAAAATCCAGGACTATAAAAGGGAAATTTTGAGGCATGGGGTGTTCACAACCACCAAAAACACTTGAAAGACCTCATATTCAAAAAAGTTAATGGAAATAATTAGCATATACATATATATTCAGAAATGTAATGAATATGTAGTAGAAATGTGATGAATATGAATGAGTTCCATGGATATAACCTGGCCTGTTAGGTTGCTCTTGGTGAATGCTTTGAGAAGAAATCCCCATGCATTGATCACTGCTAATAAACTGATGTCAGCTTTCTAACCTAGTAAATTTATTGGGAGACTTTATTTCCTGGTTTTCAGTAACAAGAAGAGATTGATGATTATGCTTGCTATTTTTTTATCAAAAGCTAGGGTGTTATAGACCAGATCAAGAAACTGAAAAAAGAGAAAAATTACTGACAGAAAAGAGGCTTAGGATGCAGGAGACAGAATGACTATTGTGACTGGAAAGACACCGCAGCAGAGAAATAGCAGCAGTTAGGATATAAAATATTTATTTTTAGATTGCAGTTATAAAGCCTGTGGGGAGACAAAAGGAGATGCTGCTGAAGGCAGTCTCCCCTCTGATATCTTATGATATAATATATAATATATATAATATATATAATTAACCTGTGTTAATTATCATAGGGTAGAAACAGCCTTGCCCTCACAGCCATGGGCTTGATAAAGGGTGAGTTAGAGGGAAGGAGTCAGCTGAAGTCTGCTGGCTGTGCTGTGAAGACCTGGGGACAGGAGGTTGTGCAAGGGCCAGAAAGGTGAGATGGTGTAGGTAGGACAGACAGGGTTAGGTGGCCTTGCTAGGGACAGGAAGGAGCCAGCCAGAACTGGAGAAGAGCCAGAGCTGTGTGGAGCTGCTTTTGGGAGATACAGAGAAAAGATAAGGGTGACTTTTGAATAACAAGGTGCTGCTGCTTGAAGCCTTCTAATGATTCTAATGAAGCACCTCGAGTGCAGTGTCCATATCGACTGCCACATATTGACTGTGACAATACCCTTTCTTATAGGATATAATTCAGTTGTCCACCCAAGTTGGCAAATTTTGCTTGTTTTCTGAGTATTTTCAGTATAAGAAAGTGGTAACATAGGACACAAGTAGTACATTAGAATTTTCACTGTTAGGGTCACCAAGCAGACAGAACAATGCTCTGTGTGCAGCAAGGGATGGAACTGCAAAAGAAAATGGCCTTGTAGGTTTTCCTGCCACAAACACAGCTGTGATGAACCTCCCTACATTTCTCGAACACTGTTAGCCCTGCTTCCAGATTCTCTTTCATTCAGCACTTCTGGTTTTCAAAGGTCAGCCTAAGAATGGAAAAATGCTGAGTAAGGTCAAAATCAACCTTTCAAAGGTCAACAAAATTTAACTTCAAGGGCCAAAATATACTCCTGCCATACATATTGGAAATAAAGCTATTTCTCTCATTTATAAGCAGATCATAACTACCTCTCCAGGCAGTTGAAAAAGAATATGGGGCAAATAAATTGGCTATTTCTTGCTGTGTCAGAAGGGTGTTCTGTCAGCTTGCAGAAATACTGATTATTGTTTTGGCTTTTGGCACCTTTGCAAAAGCACTATTTTTTTTTTTAATAACTAATTTTTTTGTGTGTTATTTGGATTGTAGGAAATTATTCCTTGCAGTGCAGAGGAAAACTTTCATTTTATCACTCAGGTTAATGCAGAGACTTTGGACCTTTATGCTGCAGCTTTGCCACAGGTGCACTAGGAGGAGGAAGGAGACTTACACAGAATATGTTAGTGCTAATGGCAAGTGGGACAACAGACCTTGTTCACAGGAAGGATTAAGCTCCTGGAGCTTTAAAACATAATACAGGCAGGGGTGGCGCCAAATTCCCTTTGTCCATTTGATCTTAGCAGCTGTTCCTGAAGTTGATGCTATTCAAAGGAGAACTCCCCAAGCACTTTGCTGTGCATCATGGATCGGGTTTGGTTTACATTTCTTTAAAAGGCTGGATAGGAAAGGAAGAGTCTTTGTGGGATGCATTCAGGCAAAAGCATCAGGAAATTGTACCTTATGAGAAACTGTAGTGCAACACAGTCCTTCACTGATAGTGCACCAATTTGGTATTAACAGTCTTTGTAAACTACAGTGAGAAGCAAAACACAGCTTTCTAAAGTGATTCATAGCAGGGTGACATAAGGAGGATTTTGATACAGAGAAACGGTGATGTCTTTGGAAGCTTAGGGTCCTAAGGGATACAGTAAAGGATAACATCAACTATTTCCTGTACTCTCTTGAGTAATATAGATATCCTGTAGTGGATGTCAGGTCTTTGACAATAACCCAAACTTTAAGAGTAACTCCTTTAAGAGTAACTCGAATCAATTGAATTATCTGCAGTCTCCTTTTATTTTGCTTTATAATTCAGTTTAAAAATAACCAAACAACTTGTGTTATTTCATAGCTGTTCTGCTCTGTCAATAGACTATTAGTATAAAAATTAATTATAGTTCAATTTCTTTTATAAACATACTTTATAGAATAAATTAATAGAGAAATCGTGAAGATGTATTTATAATTTCTTCTTTGTAACTATTTGCTAGAATTTGGGATTAAGAATTATAATGGGAAAAATATTAAAGAACCAGAGGAAACTGCTTTATGAAGTGAATTATACAGAATACCTCTCAAAACTTAAATTCAAGCTGGATTAAACCATAACATGAACAGTAAGACAACAGGCTCCCACAATTCAGAAAGAGGGACTGATCCAGAGTTTGTTTGCATTTCAATTCAAACTCATCTTCTTAAGTACATTCAGAAGCGCTCTTTGCTGGAGTGGTTTCTATAGCAGTGTCCTGCTTGATTACAAATCAGCAGGGCTGACGAACCCTGGCCTAGCAGAAGCTCATTAAAATGTCTGATCCGGTTATGCAAGAGGCCAGTGGCAGCCTGTGACTCCTTTATTGTCTCTCGGTGTAAGAACTGCATCTCGACAAAGCCCAGCTCATAGGGCTTTCATGTCCCTTTGTGGAGATGCATAAAAATAACCTCATAAGCCAGCCTGTGGGTTGTGCTCTGCACTAGTAAGCGCTTTAAGGTCTGCTCTCAGTTCCAGCTTGCACATTAGAAGCTCCAGTCATGCAGTGATCTTAATAGATGTCTCTGGATGCCATTGGAGGCTCCAAAGGTGTTGAGACCTACAGCAGGTTGCAGGACTTTACATTCTTAAGCCCACCTGTGTGATCCATTCCCTCCTCTCCCCCAGTGTCCCATTACATGAGAGTCACTTGGCTTAGTATTTAAAAGAGATTAAACTTCTGGCCGAAGGTTTCCTCTGCTCCTGCACTTGGACAGTGAAATTTCAGACTAATCTGTGTTAGGTTAAAAAAGCAGAGAGAAATATGCCTCTCTTTCCCTGGGAGTTTGACCAGGGACACCAACAGTCAGAAAAATATGCTCAGATGAGATGGTGTTCTTACCTGTCAGAGTACGTCTTTGTGCCAAGCCAAAGCCATGGAGAGCAAACTAAGCTTCAGGAAACCAAGTGGATGCAACACAAAAAGGATGCTGACTCCACAGAAAAGAAACCACAGCCAAAACCTTTGAACAAGGCTGCTTCAAGGTTAGTGACAAGATGCCAACTAAAGCATGGACTGCCACTATTTCACTGCTGCTCCCCGAAATTGTCTACATAGTTATGCTTTTGCACAGGCCCTGGTTTTTATTGCACGCTCCATCTCAATCAGTTCAGCTCATTAATTCTATTTATTTTAATTTTTAGGTTGGGCTAGAGTTCTAGCAGCTTAGCAAGTGAATTGGCTCACAGCGTGTTCCAAATATGCCAGAGCAAGTACAAAACAATCTAGGATAGAAGAGAGAGAAAAGAAAGAGCAGGGAGAGGAATGAGACTCCCCAATTTTAGTGTCAATGAGGCATTAGATACTAATCCCTTTCAGGGAGCTACAGCCACACGTTTCTCTCTCTCTAATCAGAACCTTATTTCTGATTAGAGATGGGAGCAGATATTTCCCTCATTTAACTACTCCACACATGATATGGGTACCATAGGCATTCAGTTTTTTCCTCCATTTTGGGAGTCAGGCACCAGGTAAGCTCTCATTGACTTGACCCCAAAGACCTTTGGAGGAAGATAAAACATCAAATGGCTACAATGCCTGCAGCAACTCAGGTTCCCTTCTGAAATTTTTCAGACTATTAGTAGTTTAAGGGACCTCTTCCATGAAGTAAGGAGCAGCACAGACAGTGCCATTTAGTTTAACTGTGTTGAAGAGTTTCAGTGATGCAGATATTTCATGACAAATTTTGATGTTAGTAGCTATAGCAACTCATGCCATGAAACAGCTGTTCTCCTTCCCACCCTATCCTGTACTACACATAGATCATCTTTGGAGAATATGTGCAATATTTTGCATGTCTGCTTCAATCTCCATCTGAAAATGCTTCACAAAAATTTGTTCAGCATCTCACACTTGTGAAATATCACTATAGGCAGGGCTAAATGTCACTGAATCTTGTGCATCTAACTGCTCTCCCTCATGAGATCAGCTGCTGAATTAGTTGTGCAAATGCCATCATCAAACACTAAGGCACTCAAAAGTGTTTGAGATTGTTGTAGTGTGTGTGTAAAGGAGGAAGAGCCAAAGGCAGCACCAGGGAAATGAAGAGAAGCTCCCACAACTTGTGAAAAGCAGCAAAATAGCATTTCAGGGGAAAGAAATGAATGAAGTGTGCTAGTTTGGTGTCTGCAGAAACAGTGTGTGGTTTATCTGATCTCTCACCAGTCATGAAAGCAAGGAGTTTTTTTACAGTCAGCAAATAAACAAATCATAATTCAGCACCCCAAAATAAACACACAACCCCAAACCCTGAAGAGTTATCAGAGAAAAAGGAGCAGGAGTGGTGTTAATTTTAAACATGTGGGAAATGAGTCACCAAAGTATTAAGTGTCTATTTAGGTAAATCCATTCCAGAATCAAGGGCTGCATTTCATTTTCTTAGTTCCAATTTCAGATCATTAGAACATTACATTTCAATAAAAATATGCCCCTGATGCACTCAGCTGAGTTTACCATTCGTTTTTCATGAAGCAGCACAGGCCTCAGAGCTACCAGGATGCTGCATGCAAATACAAATCTTAGTCCATGAGGAAATTTACTGTAGCATAATTTATTGACTGCAAAAAGAAGTAAAGGCTTTCATCCAGGGCTAGTATCAACCATAGAGTGAAATATTTAAGAAAATAAGATTTCCAGAATCATATTTCACCAGAGCACTGTCCTTTCAGTCTGATGCTCAGAAAGAAACACAAAGTATTAGAAAAGCAGGATAATGTAATTATGTCAATCCTGTCTCTCTTTAGCTGATCTCTGATTAGCTTGCAGAGCCATTAAACTGCAATTGTCCACACAGAGCACAGGTGATACTCCAGTTTTTAAGCATTCTCAGCTGCAACTAGTTTTGAACAATGCCTCTCCCAAGAGAAGTGCTTCATGTCACACTGCTGTAGTTTGAGCTAGGGTGAGTTAGACACTTAAATCAACATCCTTTCTTTTAGGATGAGCTCAGCAAAAATTTAGGAAATAATTGTTATTCTCTATCATTCTTCAGTCTGGCAAGTGCTGATGCTCAGGTGCCTATGTACAACTTAAACTTCATATGCAGAAGTACCATCACCTGCACTAGAAAAAAAAGCTTCAAGACAGATTACCAGCTGAAAGGAAACTCTTTAACTATTTAGCAAAAATGCAATATTCAAGTTATTATCTTAAAAATATAATCAAATACTTATGGTTTAAAATAAATTTGAGGGACAAGGTGAACAGTATGTCTCAGGTACCTTTGCCCAGACATGCTGTCTCTGCAGAGAGCTGGCGTGGCTCTTGCATGCTGTGCCTGCAGTGGAAATGCAAAGACCAAACCAAAACTGAAGAGAATATTTTTAAATCTAAATGTTTAAAGATAGTAAGAAAGTCTTGATAATGTGAGTTTTCTCCTTAGTTCTTGATCTGAATCCTGTACAAAGAAACTGCTCATTCACCAGCACACACAATCTAAATATGATAAATATAGCTGCTGCAATAACTCTGTCCAGAACGGCAAAGAAAGTGATGAGCAACTTATTCTTACCAGTCTCTAAGGTAATATTTTAAGAAAGTTTTCTGTTATTTGAAGAAATAAAGTGAAGTGCTTTAAAAAAACAGATTGAGGCCAATAAATGGATGTTTGTGAATGTCCTTGAATGAAATAATTTTTGTAAAATTGTTATCCGAAATTACATTCCAGGAAACACCTGACTATTCCACTCCATAAGCTGAGGTTGTTTCTTTGAATATCTGCACAAACAACATCTAATCTTGTATGCCATGGGTGTGCTCTCTCATGCACTTCTAGTCATTGTCCAAGCTGTGATGTGCTCTAGAACACTTAGATTATTATTATTGTTGTTGCTGTTGTATCAGGTTCCTTTTGAATGAAATCTGATATTCTGCATTGTACAATTGGATTTACAAAAATTAAAATAGTGCCCTTTTGAAATGAAACCAAAGAAATCTTTTAAAACATCTGCATCAGAGCATAAAAGGAATCCACAATGACTAAAAAGGGTATTTTTTCAAATAAAGGTGACCACAAAGCATGGTGGGGAAGGTTTGTTGCCATATTGAAATCTCTTGAACTGCTGAAAGCAAAAGAAAAAATCATGGTAATTTGTTTTAGGTTCAATCATAAATTATGCTGTTATTTCTGGCTCCATATCCACATAGCTGACAGTTACCTTTCCCAGGTGACTAAAGTATTCTTGCTGGATTTTGAAAGGCAGTTTAAAAATGAGGTTAGGGATTCCTCAGCTAGAATAAAGCAACCTTGATTTTAATTTCAAACATCCAGTATTTGTGTGTGTGTGTGCATGTGTGTGTGTGTGTGAAATTGCAAATAGAAGGAATGTGTATGGGTTTCATAAGGAAAAAGAACCCTATATTTCTCTCCTGTACTATCTGTAGGAAAAGGAGGAAAGGGAAAAACTTCTTTTTAGTTGCACAGTGAGGTGCCAGCATGTAACATAATTCCCTGATTTAGTGCAAAATTTTAGAGCAGAGGATTTAAGACATTATTACCTGCAGTTGTTTTCTTCACCTCTTGCTGGAGGTGACTGCCTCAGGAATATCAAGTAGAGCAGTTAAGAGGAGAATGTCTATTCCTTCCTGACAGAGTTATCTCCTGGAAATGAGAAAAATCCACACTATGGCTCCATGGCACAAGCAGTGAGGGCTGGATGGTATTGATGTGTGGAGAACTTGCATGGGAAAATGACTGAGGAAAAGCTGGGAGCAGAGGGGCTCAGAAGCGGCATCATTGCTCACACTTTCTATTACTGGAGCAGGGCTCAGTGCCAGCTCCAAGTGGGAATTTAATCATGGAAAACATCAGCATGAGATAGTACACGGATCCAGTGTCGTGGGATGCAAGCGTGTGGAGGCTTTGGGGAGGTGTTACACCCTGTGTTTATCTCAAGGGTAAAAGGAAGGCCCTTTCAGGGGGGAGGCCAGCTGAGCATTCATGGGAACACCTCAGCACTGCTCCTTGTCCTGAGAGCTGCAGGGTTTCCCTGTGGGCTTCCAAAGGTCACAGATCTTGACAAGCTGCACACACAAACCTGAGAATGGTGAGAAATAAAGCAATCCATGTCCCGTGATTCTGCAGACAGGCAGAACTGGTCTGGCTTCAACTACATATTTATACAGTTAAAATGTTAAAAACAGCAAAGAGATTTTAAAAGCAAGATAACCCAGACCCACTCCTGTAGAGAAAATTTCACAATTTCATAACATTGTTGTTTTCTAATCTTAATGTCTCTCTGACATCCAACGCTGAGCTTATTACAGAGAGAGGCTCTGAGCATCCCTGCAGCTTCTGCCAGCTGGAGACCACAGTACCATAACCATCTCCCCAGTTCAGGTCTCTGAATTTTTGGAGGGTAATGTTAGGTGATTCATCTCTTCCTCTTTTCCTGAATAATGCCTAAATATTCTGCATGATGAGAATGTGGATTTGGAATTGCTTCTCTTTAGTCCAAACATGGAGGTAGCCTGCCAGGACCTTTAAAGGGAGAGACTGGTGCTGTGATTCCTGCAGGGAAGGGGCTCTGAGCCCAGAGAAAAATCAAATTTCTAAACACAGTAAAAGGCATTAATAATTTCAAATCTAATTGCTTATTTTCTACAGAAAATTGTACATACCAGTGCTATTTGAACTCCCTTCTTTGGGATAGTAAGCCAGTCAGAATATAACAGTGCACTTCACTTCAGTGGAACAATAGTGGCATCCAGTGGTCAATCAGCAAATCCAAAGCCTTGCTTTTCCAGGGTTTCACTGGGATTCTGTGATCTGCTCATACTCCTCATAGTGTCTGTCCTTGATTGCTTTTTTTTTTTTTTTGAATGGTGGTAGATAGTACTTTCCTTGAAAATTGAGTGTATTTTCATTGCTGTAGAAAAGAGTAAAATACATTTTCTCAAGTCCAATAGTTAAAATGTTAATTCTCCAAGGCCCTATTGCAGTTGGCAAGTGACTGTAGGGAGGGCAGAGTTGGCCTTGATGCGAACACATTTGATCTAAAGGCCCTGTTCTTGTGACGAACGAGGTCAAACAAACAGTAATACATCAGTGCAGCTGTCTTCTGTGCTTGGTTCCTCTGGCTGTCTGGAGGAAGATCTGTGTGCAGCTTTATAAATCACCAGAAGTAATACTTAAGTTGCTATAAATCCTTGGAAGCTTATTTTGTCGTGTCACTGAAGTCAGTTGCATCATGTCTCCTTACTAGCCATTTCACTATTAGGAAAATGTGTTGTGTAGCTTTATACCATTTCTCCTTAGACTGAAATCATGTTTTAAGAGAATATGATTTGCCCTATTTGGTCTCACCTTTAAACTCTGGATGGAGAGCTTCCATTCACATCAGGCTGATCATCTTAATGCCCATTGCCTCTGTTCCTGCACCAAAAGAAAGGTGGTGTTCTCTCCACTAGAACTCCAAGTAGCCCATTTATATCCATCTTCTGTTTGCTCTATTTAGATTTCAGCCAAAGCAATGAACCTAACCCTGACTCAGTAATGACAAAATATTTGGCTTCAGTCTCAGTCCTGCAGGAAACAAAATGCTATAAATGAGATCCTGTGATACATAGGGAAAAATGCAATAAAATTATACTAACATCTTGTAACAAACATATTTTCTCTCATCAGATATAATCCTGACAAATGTTTAAAGATTCAAACAGAGAATTAGGTTTTGAATTGTGTAACTTGATAGTCATAACATATTTACACATCCGCCAAGGGGAAAGCAAAATACCTAACTTGGATTCAGATCTCTGCAGTGTAGATATTGATATACCATCCATGATTCTCACAAGTAGTTGTGAATGTTCTGAACAGTATATCTTTCCAATTTCCACATTAAAAAACTAAATACAGTTTTTACTTTCAGTGAAAATAATAGCATAAAATATGTTGAAGCTTTCCATCTGCCTAAGTTGATAGTATCCATGTCTATCCTAAATATGTCAAATAGAAGTTCTACAGTGTTTACCCATTTCAGGTTTATACATTGTCTTAACAGCATTTGTGTTACTTGATAAATACAGAAATACAATTAATTATAATTAAGTGGTGTGACATCTGACAGAGAAAAACTGAGTTGCCTTCTTTGAGAAGTTCAGAAAAGTTTACTATCCTATAATTTAATCATAAGGCTGTCAAGTGATAGGAGAGGCATTGTGTGGAGGGGAGGGGGGAAATCTTCAGTTCTGGTTAGTAGATGCTTTCTACCCAACAGAAGGATGTCTTCTATCTCAAATGTTTTGTGCATTTTATTTAGGGTTATGAAATTACCAATTCTGATTTTGTTCAGGTTTTCCTATCCCCTTCTTTTTCCCTCCCTCCCTTCAAATGTGTAAGGTCCCAACTCAGTCCCCATTCAAGTGATTGTAGACTCCTGCTGACTGCAGTGGGAAATTGGATTAAATCTCTAAAACAACAATTACATGCCTAGTTGCTTTTTATTGCTCACTTAAAAATGCATTCTTTGAAACACTACCAATATTTGTAAAGGCTGAGGGCTTAATGTGCCAAACTATTTAGGTTATTTGGAGACCTATTTTCCACCAGTGCTTCAAGGATTTAAATAAATGCTATAAAAGAGTGTTGTTTACATTATGCATTTATAACAGAAGTGTTTATATTGCATCATTATCCTTCATATTGATTCTCCTCTAAATTCCAAGATTTTGCTGCTTTGAAGTCAGTGGGAGATCTGCCCTGACTTCATCCAAACTCATACTGGGAGCTAATGTGAGGAAAAGGGGATGCAGTTCTCAGATCATGCTGAAAGACAGACAAATTTTGTGAAAGACTCTTCCTACAACTCTGTGCTGACTGTCTCTTCTGGAGATCACCCTTGCCCCGTGCATTCCCCCGTGGACAGGCACTCCGTGTCTCCCGAGCCTGCAGAGGCCATGTGTTAGTTTGGCAGTGCCTGTAAACAGTAATTGAAGTGATTGTGCTGATTGGAGAGTGGCTCAGGGATCTTCTGCAAGTAGCAGCCTGCACCAGCTCAGCTCTCCCTCTCACAATCCTAATTCTAAAATATGAACCCCATACAATAATGGGTGTGAGGAGGTTATGCAGAAATTAATTAACCACCAGAGATCTTTTACTTGACCTCTGAGCCTCTGAAAAAAAAAAGTAGTCACTGAAGGAAAACAGAGCAATCCTCTCGCTATAAAATCTACTTGAAAGAAACAATATAATTAAAACAGCCCTGAATCTCACAAGCATGGCCTAGAAGAAGATTATAAAATCTGAATTTGGCTGCATGCCTAATGACTTTAACTGCAGAATTGTTAGCCTCCTTCATCACCAGCCTCCCCTCTGAATGTGCAAACCCCATCTCTGCCACAGAGCTCTTCTGACTATAATGGACCAAGTTCAGGCATCTTTCTAAACAGATGCAGCAGGAACACTCTGCATGGCCTTGGAAATACTACTGAGGAGTGCTGTTAGGCACCATAAGGAGGCAAGTCAGATTTGGGAAATGGATTGAAATGGTTACAGAATTTTCTCTTTAATTTGACAGACGATTGGCAAAGGACACGTTGAAAACAAATAGCCTGAAATGCCATGAATCTACCCACAAATCAGCTGATCAGTAAATAAAAATGAGCATGCCATGAGATTACAAATTAAGGTGGAGAGTATATACACACTCTTAATTTCAGCAATATGTCAATGTATGGTGATTGCAGACCAAGGGAGCCAGATTTCTCCAGGAATTAAAAGTGCATACTTCAATTTGCTACAATACATTCATATGCTCAAGACTCAGATTTCAAATCATTTCAACATCATATCTTGATATGCTAGAGTAAGAAAAAAAAGATGTTAGTTTCTGGTGGACATTGCTGTTTCTCTAGAGCTAAAATAAAAGTAAAACATCACACTTCTGCTAATTCAATGAAGTTAAATAACTTGAAAGCAACCTATTAAAATATCTCAAGATTAGGACTGGCATATAAGCACTTTGTTTTCGCAGGACTCTTGGTAAGTGTAGAAGGTTTTTCCACAAAACCATAGGCTGAGAAGATGGATTCCAACTCTTACTTTGTTTGCAGCCCTGCATTTCACCCTGTGACTACCGGCACAATTTTTCCCTAAAAGCTTTAGATTTTTTTACAGTTTAAATTCTCATGGTCAAGTTTATCTGCATAGCAAAGTTTTCCTTCCCAGTATTGTTTGATTAGCAAGATGTTACTATGATGCTAGAGGCAAACATTTTCAGTACAGTTGAAAGAACACCATGAAACTAGGGCAAAGCTGAAGACTGCTGAACACAGCAAAGTGAAAGAACGTTAATGTGGGACATAACAATGCTGAACTTTATCATATATTGTAATGGCAGTGGATCAAGCAAACACTTCTGGACTAATGGAAAATGGTTGTGCAACAGGACAGACGTGATAAAAGAAAAGGTCAGTTGTGTCCTTATGCCTGGTTAGTTAAAACAAACAATCCTTTTCAATTCCATTTTCTCAGTGATGCTCTCCCTGTTGCTGGGTCTGAACAGTAGTGCTGCAGCACTGTAGTCAGTCAGTGCAATGCAAGTGGAAGGGTTGTACTTGACCAGATAATTTAAATACAAACATGAACATAACACTTCTACAAAATAAAACCAACAAAGACTGATGTTCCAGAAGCTGAGACATTATTAGTATTACTAGTACTACCTAAGGCCCCCCAGAAATTTTTCAATATACAGAGTGATGATTTTAGAGCCCATTACCCAGCTTTCAGTGAGCTCAGGTCCATTTCCATGGCAACATGAGATGCAGCCATCCAAAAAGTTGTCAGAAGGCTGTAATATTTGGCTCCTGTGCAGCACATGGCTGAAGACAACCCATACAGCTGTAGGACTTAATCTCCACTGCAGGATTTTAACTAAATGAAATAGAAAAATAAATATCCTATTAATTGATTGGGGGGTGTGTTATTGCACAATTTAGCTTTTTAAACATTTAGTAAAAGAAGTCTTTGTAGGAGTGTTTATTGTCTAGAAAGTTCCAATACCTGCACATTAGTTATAGCCCAAGCCTTTGCAGTAGAAACTTGACCTTATTCTTCTTTCTTTCTTTGGTTTGTGTGTTTTTTTGTTTAAAGTATGTGCTTTTTCTGTTTATCTTCAGCTCTGACTTGTTCACAGCCTTTGGCAGGGGATGACAGCCCATGTAACACTGTGCATACAGAGTGCAATGGGTAGTTGTTTGGCCAGGTTCGTAAGCTGGAATGTGGTGACTGACAGTAGATTGAATAGACTGTGGATGTGATGGGACTCAGGAAGAATTTGTACAGTTTAATAAAGTTTGTATGAGAAAAACACTCAAAGCTCTGGAAGATCCGTAAGTGTTCAACTAATGGAAGAGCCAGTACAGCCTTCTGAAAGGTACATGCCCTGCACACACAGTGGGCTGAAGAGCAGCTGGATGTAGCTGTGGCCCTTGGAGCCATTCCAGACGCAGGGGAATGTTCTGCCCTTCCTGGAAGCCAAACAGCTGCCCTAGCTGACTGCCCTGCATATTCACACAAGAGGAAACCTGCCAAGTTCTAACTTCACACACCAAGCTGTAAAATGTGGTGGCTCAGTGGAGCTCTACATTCTCTTCAGCCACATCTCCCACTAAAACATCCCTCCATGCAGGGGCCAGGTGGTCGCCCAGGGGCTGTGACTGCAGCACTCTGGATGGTGGCCATGAGCCCTGATGGCATTGCTCTTTGCCAAAACGCTTCTGGCACCCTCACACCTTCCCCAGCTGCCGTGGCAGAGCAGTGATTGATTGTGCTGAGCATGCAACAAGCAATCCATGGGCTAGACAGCTTTATTCTCCTAACAGGATCTGCTGCTTGCACAAGTTCTCGAAACACAGCACAGCCTGCTTCTACTTTGAGCATATTGAATTGTAAGGAACTAACTAGAAAAGTACATGTGAGCGTGCTGTAACACTGTGCAACATATGGCTGTTCTGGTCTGCCATGCCCAAATTCTGTCTAGCATAAATAGGCTCATTTCCCACTGACATCAAGAGCTGCTGTCTTAGACTATTCCATACTGAAATCTAAAAGTGGATCTTGATCATCTCCCACATTATCAAACAGAAACTAAAGCCAGGCAAAATTCTCATAACAGCTTTAGCATATGCCATCACTCTTTCCTTGACAAGTGATTTTCCTCTCATTGCACTGACTGTCCTCTGATTCAGCAGATTACTAGCAGGACAACATGGAGAATGGGCCTCTTCCAAATGCACACAGCAAGAAATAACTCAGTTCTGGCTTGCAGTTGGTTGAAACGGTGCTAGAGCTGCCCCACACCCTGAGCAGCTCCATTCCAGGTGTGAGAGAAGAAAAGTGATACATAAGGGAGGCTGAAACTTGACTGCTGATTCACTCCCAGGCCCCCTGCTCTCCAAGAGCAGCCATGGTAGGGTGCAGCTCATGATAGATATCCACTGTCTCCAGCAGACAGCTCTGTGTGTTGCCACTGACCCACAAGCACATTTTAGGGAATACAAGACCATGATGACCCTCTTTATGTGATCAGTACCTCTTCCAGCTATTTCTGTTCTGCTTCCAGATAAGAGACCATGCTGGCTCCTCCTGTGTTGATGATATCTCCCTGGGATGTGAGGGCTGGGAGACACAACAGTGATTGGGCCCCAGGGTGCTCTGCCACACAGCCCAGCTGTAGCACAGAGCCTTGGAAGCTCTGCTTTGCCATCAGACTGCAGCACCACATGGACACCCTTGCTTTTTCATAGCAAAAGGAAGTTTCTCCAGGAAAGGACACACTCGGAAATTCTTATTGTTTTTCCGGCAGCTTTCTGGTGGAGTAAGACAGAGGCCACATCAGCTGTCACTGAGATCCCCTTTGGACTGATATTTTTCAAGTGGTCTGCTGTGTTGAAACCCTAATTGCACTAATGGACCTAATGAACCGAAAGTCCTGGAAAAAGCAGAGAGCATCACAGTGAGAGGGGCATTTAAAATTAAATATATTAAGGTGCTTGGGAATATACTGTCAGGAACAGTTCTGCCTCAGAGCTGGTGGTGGTTCATAGGTCCTACTCACCTTCTGCCTGTTTTAATCTGCAAGAGCATTTGCATTCCCCTTCATTGGCAAAACCAGACCCACCTCACCCATGTTGTGGAGAGCACCCATGATTGTGGAGTGCACCACCTAAGCCACAGCACTCTCATTCTCCTGCTGTGCAGGAGGGGTGTCCTGTCCCAGTACCCTCTCCTTCCAGGATATTCTATGTAGATTCATTGCATCCCATCTCACCCACCTACAGGGTGCTGGTAAAGGAGGGGGATGCTCCAGGGTTCATGACTCCCAGTCCTGGTTCTGAGAAGATGATCCTTAACAACTCTGACTTTGCTTTTTCCACAGGACTTGCTACAGGCAGTCATGAATCTCTGCTGATCTCCCATCTAAGCCTTCCAGCAGCAGCACGTTCAGCCCTGAAGAAGAGAAGCTCATGAAATATGTTATTTCTCTATGTCCAAAAAGAAAAAAAGCAAATAAACAGGCAAACCTCTTATTTCCTAATGTACTCTAATGAGCCTAATGTACCCTATGGTTATTAACTGGATGTTTGCTGGTTTTAGTATCTGTTTTAAGCTGTTTTCTATAATTGTTTTGTCTGAAATGGGAGTATGTAGGGCACAGCTTGCTTCATGGTTCCAAGATGATTTTTAATTACTGAGTGTCCTAGCACTGAGATGCTCAGAGCTATCTTTTAGTAGTAAAACAGGTTATTTATCTCTCTCTCCTGCTGTAACTGCCTGGTATATAACATCTTCTATTATTTTTTTTTTTTTCATTCTCTTAAACTGAGCAGAGAAAGAAGCAGGAGCCAGCTCCTCCAGACTTGTGCTTTGGCTAAAACACCAGCAGCTATAGAGATTCCATGACCAACTTGCATTCTGGTGCTGGTCAAAGTAACTGAGCAGAAGGCCATGTGCAGTTTGTTATGCTGTGGTTGCCATAGAATTATTTAAAAGACATTTCGTTGCAGGACAGCAAACTTCAAAAAACAACAGTAACAAGATGAGTCTTTTCTCTCAGTTTTTTCTTCAGTTACCCTTGCTCCTGTTTGTAAGTGCAAATATTTATATATGAGCCAGGATAGTTTATCTCTCCTGCCGCCTTAACAGCAACATAATATTACTTAGCAGATCTTTAGTTCCACTCACATAGAGACCTCAGCCCATTTCAGGAAAGAGTTTAGCTGTTAACCCCTTCAAGAAGTCCAGGAATTGTAAGATTATTACCTGTTGATAATGCTGCTCAGGACCAGTGTTGGAACCAGTACTGGGGTCTGGGAGCTGTAGTTGTGAGGTCTTGTGCTGTGGTTTACAGCCTGCCTTCCTCCCACTCCCTCCTGCAAAACAAGAAGGGTGAAAATTTTAAAACTGAAATTCAGCATCTGCAATAACACAGGAAGATCCCATAACACAGTTCTGGATGAAACCTAAGGTTATTCTGTTTAAGATGTACCTACGCACACCTGAGGCTCCAACATGCACACTCATCTCTTTTTGAAATACTCGTTAATGGTATTAACTCTATTAATGGTATCTCCTCTCTGATGAGACAGGTCTAGTGTCCAGATTGATTATTTCAGACTTTCCCCAGTGGTCATATTTTCTAGAACTGCCAGGTTTGTTGCTGTCCGCTGGACACCTCTCTGTGTGTCCAGAACGTTCAGCTCAGTGTCCTGGATGTGACCTGCCACTGTCAAGCTCCCATGCTGCTGGTGCAATCTTCCCACTAACAGGTCTCAGAACAAATCTTGTGGATTTTTCCCTACTTGCAACACCCCAGCTTATAAGAAATGGCTTATATCCAATTTGTGACCCAGTATGTTTCAATGATTTATTTTCATGATAGTCCTTTCTATTTTTACACTTGATTCTTCCTCTGGGTTTTTGTTTATTCATTTGTTTGGGGGTTTTCTTTCCTTTTTTGCTTTATTTTCTTTGTAAACTGAAATGCAACTGCAGTCAGCCTTCCCTAGGGAAAGCCAAATGCAACGGCAGCAGTGCTTGGAAGCTGTGGCCATAATCCTATACAGAAGGTTCCTCTCTTAAGTAACACTCAAGACAAGCTCATAGCTAGTTCAAGGCTTGTGTGCATCACAGAGCACTTTCAAAAAGCTTTCTTATGAGTTTTGTGCCATGTCAAGTACACTTTGATAGCCTGTGTACAGATGCTGTTTCTTGATGCATCCACCACTTCTCCCATGTGTAGACAAAGCATGTGGCAGATAAACAGGAGCCTTCTCCAAGTCTGCTGTAATGCACTCCTTTCACCCTTGTCTTGAAACTGCTGCTCCATTAGGCATCATTTTCTCCCTCATGCTTATCAATCTTAAGCCTTGTTCAGCATCCCAGACTTCACCTCTTCCCCACCACTGGCAGTGCTGAAGGTCTGTGCACCATCCCTTGTTACTGTAAAGAGTTGGTGGGGGGTCAGCTCGGTGGGCTTCACAGCAAAGGCAGGTTAAAAACAGATGCACAGACAGTAAGGGGGTTCTCACAGGTTTGCTCAGTGAAATGGGGGAAAAGAATTGGAAGACAAAAGAAAATAATTAATTTTCCTGGGTCAGCAATGCCATGACTCTGAAAGGAGCTGGTAGACATTTAGACTTCAAGAAGAAAGGGACTAAAAGACCATCAACAATCAGAGGAAAGGACTACTTAACAAATATTGGTGAATTCATTTTCTGCTGTTTTAGCTTTAGCTTCCTGTTCACAGGATTCAGGCTTTGAAGTGCCACATTAATTGTACCAAAGCATTGTACCTGCAGATTGATGGCAAAACTCACACATACTCTTAGTTCAAAACATACAGCAGCAGTTCCAAAGTCAACGTTTCGACACTAACTAAAAGTATCCTTGGGATTTCTCTGCAAGCCCTCTGCAGGAGCTCACAGTAGCTACTTTTTCTTTTCCAAGGACACAGTCACTTGTAGGGACATGTGGTACCTCTCAAGCACTGAGAGAATGTAAAATTAGATAAGACAATCCTGATAAGATATAGTTTTATATAGGTTACAGTTTTCTAATTAGAAACCAGCCCTTTTATTTTTACTTTCCCTTCAACAACATTTTAAAAACCTCCCTGCTCCCGGTCATTAGCTACTATGCTTTAACTAAACATATCCATTATTTTTAAATACAGGACTAAACTCAGTTGGGGAAGGCTCATTAGCCCATGAATCCCTCTAAAGCTCTGTCTCTGTGGTCTGGGACGTGACTCGGGGCAGCAGCAGAGCAGAGCACGGGGCTGGATGTGCCTGTTTGGAGCCGCTGTCTGTCCCTCCTGCCCCTTTCATTTCCACCCCCTTGAGACAGGCAGGTGCAGCGGCTGTGACTTACCCCGTGTCACAGCTCACATCGCCTCCGCGGGCTCGGGCCGAGAGCTGCGGGGCAGGAGAGGAGCCCCCGGCACTCAGGCCGTGCCCGGTCCCCCCGCAGCCCGGGGCAGGAGGGGCACAGCCCGGCCCTGCACAGCCCCGCTCCGGGCGGGGGGCGCAGCTGGACGAGGAGAGGAGCCTGCCCGCCAGCCGGACGTCAGTGCCATGTTAACCATGGCTGGGGGGACAAAGGCAGCCCGAACCTGCAGCTGCCTGCCCTCACCAAGAGCTTAATCATTTTTAAATTCGGAGAATGAATGCCATGACCTGCAATTATTCATCTTTTGTGTTGTTAGCTACAGCTCCCCTGCGCTGTGCCAAATCACACGGTTCCAGACCGGTTTGGTGGTTGGAGCCTTATCAACAACCCCATCTTTACACTCCTCTGCCAGCCCTCTCCCTAAACCACCCCATCACCCCCCTGCCCGGTCCTTGGTGAGGGGCTTCCAAGGTCTGGGCAGGATCAGCCCTCTCTGCAAAGTCCCAGGGTGGTGAGGGAGCCCTTGGGGTGGTACATGGCCAGCAGGCACCACACAATGATGCCACCGAGGTGCTGGGCTGTCCTGGCAGGCTCCAGGCAAGGGGGAGGAGGGGGAGGACCAGGAGTGCCATGTACCTTGCAGGGAACGTGCCGTGCTACCTCCCAGAGTGGCTCCTACCGGCTGCCCTGTGGCAGCACCAAGGGTGCACTGTCAGGGAAAAGAACCAGCCACACCAAAAGCACACCTTACCTGACAAATTGCACACTGCAGCTGTCAGCAGGAAGAGCCTGAGCCTCAGCACAACTGCTTCCCATTTCTGGTTTTAGCCCTAAAACATGTATTTCTTCAAAGTACTTTTTGGACATCTACGGTCGTGAGCAGGGAGATGCCCATGAAATGCCAGGAAAGCTGCCAGTGCTGCCACTGTGTCTTTCAGCCCTCAGGAAATGTGCAGCTGCCATAGGGCACTACTCACCTCTGTGATTACTTGTTGGGGCAGACCTAGCCCCAAAAGGAGCTGGTGGCCATTACATCATCACCCCTGTCCCTCCTGGGCTATGACTGGAAGAACTGTGCTCTCCTGCACTTTTCCAGGTTGGCTGAAGAACCAGCAGGTGCTGAGCCTGTGGAGACAGGGGTATAAGAGCAGCCAGGACCAGGGACAGGGTGCCCAGGCCTCCTGCAGACATGCAGCTTGTCTGTGTGCAGCATCATGGAGCTGCAGTGTTGCAGAATTCTTTGGTTGTTTCCTTATGCCTGGTCAAGACTGTGAGGCTTCTGAAGGAGCTGCAGTCCAATAGGCAATGCTTATTAATGGGACACTTGTCTTCAAGGAGTCTTCAGATCTACTCAATTAGCATAAACAAGGTTAATCTGTTGCTCCAATTATCATTCCTATTTAAATGCACTATTCACTACAGACTTGTACTTTTACATTTCTAAGTGATACACAGGACTTGGTTCAGGGCATCTCCAGCTTCACAAGCTATGCTTATAATTAGACTTTTGATTTGTCAAGAAGTCATGGGGGTTACTCAGAAGATGAGACATGGGTTTGGCCCAAGTGATCCTTCTTTATCCTATGTGAACTCCCAGAGTTGGGAAGCAACCAAACAGAAAGAACACTGAGGGCAGATATAACAGAGTATATATTTGTACATGGGTTATAAACAACAACATAACATTGTTTAAACCAGGAATAAGCAAATAAATGTACTTAAAATAATAGATGAGTACAACCTCCCTCCTATCAAAAGTAAAATTCCAGAAGTGCTCTAAGTAGTAACACTTCTAAAATCAGACCCAAAGAAAACTTCATTGTAATAAAATTTGGCTTATCTTCAGTGGTATCAGGTTTTACTACTTTTTGAAGATGCCTAAATAGACCTTTGACAGCTGCTACTGTTATGGTATTTGTGCTGCTGGGGCCATGGCATCTAACAGATGGAAAAGCAGATAATGCAATAACAACATTCATGAGTAATGTTTCAGAAGTAGGAGTCATAGTCTTTAAATAAAACTGGGCAAAGCAGAGCTGAGTCAACTTCACTCATAGCCCAAAGAAAGCTCCAGTTGCTTCAACTTTGATAATGTCAAAAATGTTCCTACAAACTAAAGGGGTAAAAATTTAAACTTCATACCTGGAAAGATGCCTGAGTGCCTGTGGGCTCTCCGAGGACAGCAGTCATGAGGAACCTGCAAAGAGCCCACATGCAGGTGGGAACCAGCTGCTGCACATTGTCTGACCAGGACCACCAGGACTCCTTCAGCAAGACCACCCACAGGCTCTCCTCATTGCTTCCAAAATGTGGCAGGAACTGTAAGGAGCTCCCAGCAGCATTTGGTGGGCAAGCAGTCCCAGTCACTGTGGCAACTCCAGAAGCCCTAGGTCCTTATTCTCACAGTGATACATCCCACTAGAACCCATGCAGAAGGGAGGTGCACGGAAATCAAGAGAGCAGAACACAGCAGTGCCACCCTCTCACAGAGAATGTTTTTAGAGTACTGTTCATAGAAACAACACATCAAAAGAGTGTTGCTCGTCTCCCAGCCAAACATGGAGACCAAATAAAACATTAGCAAAACCCCAGTTCACTGGGCTGGGTGAGGCAGTGGTTGTGTCATCTCTGGCGTGTTGATACAAATACACACTGGATCCAGCTTGCCTTTCGAAATAATGGCTCACTCAATCTTCATTGTGGGATTAAATGCATCAACAGCCCTTCAGGGCAGCTCCTGATGGAGCCTGTTACTACCATTTGTACCAAATAAGTGGTTATCAGCCCACAGGAAATTATTGTAGCAAGTCAAAATATTCAGTCTGACTGCCTCAGGGGAGGATGAACTGCTCATACCAAATCTGAGTGTTATCTCATCCGTGGCACCTCTTCTAATCAACGTTTGGCTTGACTGGCCAAAAGCTCTTTGTACTTCAACTCTGAAGCTTATACTGCTGTTGCAAAGGGTGAGAGAGGACACAAGGCAGGACAAGAGGGGGGAGAGAGAGAGAGAAGTGAATTGTCATCCACCAGAGATTCCTTTCCACAAACCCTCACTGAGTCATTTGGGCTTAAATCCCTTGAGATACTGAGGTGTCACCTCCTCATATTCCTTTCAGCTTCCCACCCTTGTGTCAAGGCACTGAACACCAGTGCCTAGTCCTGCTGCCCCTGAACACAAGAGCTGAGCCTCTGAACACCCACAGCACCAGGATGGCCCAGTTCCATTCACACAAAAAGGGCTTACAACCACAGCTGGTACATGAACAGCCCAATGAAGAGTCAGTAGCATCGGGTTTAGTTAATAAGTTTCCCTCTGCGCTGGGAATCTCCTGTGACATCTGCATCTCCTGAGGCTCCCTCATGTCAATCCCTCTGATTTCTGGCTCATATGAACCGCTTCCACCAAAGAGAAGGGTCTCAGAAGTCACACAGAAGTAAATTGTCAAGTCACTTTGCAAAACCTCTGAACCTCAGGTATCACAAAGTTCAAAGAAACCAATCAGAAGGCAGATTTCTTAGCTTCTGTTGCCCAGAAAACTCACAAATTAAAAGGTTAGAACTTTCAACTCACATTTTAACTGCAAAAATCAGCCATAAGCTCAGGGTTTCCTTTTCTTTTGACAAAGTATTTTTCTCCAACATCTTTAACTAATACATGCAAGCATAACTATTTTTGTTATTTTTGGCATTCTGACCTTGCAAAAACTCAGCACTAAAATCTCTGCTCAACCATTTTTATTTCTTTTTGTGGCTCTCTGGTCTGTGAAATTGAAGGGTTGCTATAGGACCCAATACTGCTGGAATTTATCTGTTTAGAGAGAAGTGTGGTTTAATCTGTGCTATGAAGAACAAAGCAGAACACATACAAAAAAAAAATACATGGACTGTGCAAACAGATTATAAAGGAGAAAATAAGACAAAACAATGTAGGTCAAATTTGGGACATAATCAAATATTGTAAATTTGTGGGTATGGGCACAAAGGTTTCCTCCTTAAAATCAGTGATTGTGTCTGAGAGGGGCTGGTGTGTTTGTCAGCCAGCCTCTTGCTATAGGGATGGTTTCCCATATAGCAGGGACTTTCCATCTAAACCACACCATTAAATGTCCTCAGCTCACCACTGCCAACACTCACAGGGCAGCTGTCACAGAGAGGGGGCCACTGACAGCAGTGTCACTGTGCACAGAGTCAGAGCACAGGGGTGAGCAAGTTCACCCTTCACCAGCCCTTGGTCTCTACAGGCACAAACCCTCACGTTTCTGATTAAATTAACTCATTTCTACCTGTGGGAAAATCCCAGCCCAGTATCACAGAGTGCACTGCACAAGCCAATGGACTGACATTCATAACAACTGATGTGTTATGGGATTTGAATAGAATCATTTCAGCATTAATAACATTTCCATCTCTGGAGATCAAGCCTTTCATTTCTGTGCATACTCACATCCTTTAGCAACTGAGCATATTGCTAACAGAAATCTAAGTAAAGCCAACACACCAAGTATTTGTTTGCATAAATACAAATGGAACCTGGGGATAAAATTAGTGTTACAGAGCTATGAGAGTCTTTAGCATAAGCAAAAGAATATTAACATCTAGGGACAGTACAGTAGATATATATTCTTAACTATTACACATAAGAAATGCAATAATGGGTGAGATGATGCTCCCAGGTCAGTATCCCACCACCTTCCACAGAAGCTTTAGGAGAAAAGTTAAAGAACCTGTCTAGATAAGAAGATCATTCTCAGAAGATCACATACCAAACCCCTAGGCAGTTACTTGTGCTCGGAAACAAGAGTTCCTTGTTTACATATATCTCAAAGCAAGTCAGGGAAACTAAAATTCAGGGATGGTAAGTGTGCTGACTTACTCCAGGCCTAGAAATATACATATTGTTTGGTTTAGTGAGGTTTTTCTTGTTTGCCATAGCCTTTTTAATGGGAGTTTTTGTTTATTTCTTTTGGGGTTTTTTTAGAGAAGTTAGGCCCTATCCATGATTTCAATGAAATTAACATTTAAGTTAAAATACAGCTATTGCTGAGAACAGATTAACAAGTGATTTGTGCTTTTCTTTTTCTGCTTGTTGACTTTCTTACAGGGTCATACATCAGAAGCTGAAGTGCACAACCAGGATTTTATTAAAGGCTAGTTTAGAGGAAAAAAAAGCTGTCCCTAACACAGTTGTCTGTGGTAAGCACAGCAGAGGGTAGTTTAAATGTTGATTCACTTCAGGTCACACAGGAGGATGCGTGTACAAGACGATTCACAATAGCATACCTGTGAGCTGCAAAGTAGCACTTCTAAGTGGGTTGGAGGAAAAGAGATGCTTCCGCTTGCTGCAATGAAAAAAACACTCTCAATGCTATAAAAAATGTGTACAAAAGAAGCCAGGGACCAAATGGTACTTGAAAGATAAGCAGGATGTTTTGAATAATGACTGAAAGCATATGAGTCTAAATTCCCTATCCTCCAAAAGACCTTGTGGGTGGGGAGAAACAATCATGACCTAATTCCTCATTTCCAGATAGATTTTTTTCTTTTCCCCTGATAGAAGCATGTCTAGTTACTGCAAAGTATAGCATTTAAGGGGAACTGTGTTTTATAAAGATTTCTAGGAAAAAAATCATCTGTGGCTCCACATAGCAAGCAGACAAAACAATGCAGCTGCTGGCTCATGACAAATAAAAAAATCTGTAGTTACTAGCAGAATGTGACATCCAGGGTTGTTTTTCAGACCTGCTACAGTTCACAGTATGATCTCCCAAATGGCTGTGCCAGCATAAGTAGGAGTGGGTGCAAGGGGGAAAGTGGGATCACTTCTTTCAAGTGATATAATTAGAATTATAGGCTGGGATAAATAACAGACCAGCCCCGCCTGCTTCTTTTTAACATTTCCATATATTTTCTTTTTTTGGCTTTCATCTTGCATGTAGCCATTGCTTTGGGCAGGACCAAAGGCCTGATCATGTGCTTGGATAGTAGCCTAGGGAAAAACCATAGGGAAAAAGCATAAAAAAAATGACAAGCTCAAAAGGACCCTTCCTCTATCATCTTTCACTAACCAGTAGTTTAGAATCTTCACACAGAGCTCACTACAACTGTGAAAGAGTCATATCAGAAGCATTGCTCCTATAGTTCACTGCCACTTGGAAGAGAGTTTTAAGGAAAAAATATATATAAACATGTATAAAATAAAGATCTGATCAGAGGAAGGCACCATCATATAGCTACAGTGATTATTGCAGTCCAAATAAATGCACAAGCTGTCACAAATACATGTATAGAGATGTATTTCACCAGCCTCCAGGAATTACTGAAAAAACAAAAAAAAAAGCTCACAACAACCTATACAGAGGGAAAAAATAGTCATGGTAAAGCAGCCCCAAAGTAGTGGAAGGGTAATGCTCTAGAGGCACTCAAGCTTTAGCAATCTGGCTGCTGTCCCAGAGGGACTCATCACCCACAGCACCCAGGTCAAACTGACAGCACAGATATCAGGGAAACTTCTCTCCCACGCACACAGCTATTAACAATGATCAGTCTAGCTGCTTATCCAGAAAGATTCAAAAGATCTATCGTGTAAAATAAAACCTCATTGTTTCCAGCTTTTAATAATAGTTCTCTGAAAAGCATCTGTAATGATCGTGACCACACAGGCTTTACGGGAGAGGAAATCTCAGAGGACAGACCATACATCTTTGCCCTGGGAAAAGCCATGGAGCGTTTCTTCCTGGACCCAATGATCAACTGGAAAAGCAACTTTGGTTTGGGAGCAGCTGGAGAGAGAAAAGAAGAGGAGAATACCACAAAGGTTTTCAAACCGTAATTGCTATGAAAATGTTGCCTTAGAAGTATCTGTCTGCTACTTACTGCAACACAGCAGCTCTCAAGGCTCTCAGATGCAGGAAGACCTGCAGCACCACCAGGAAAATGCAGAATCTCATAACTATCTGACTTAATGGTAACTCTTCCCTTTCCTTCCTCTGCCTCCTATGAACTAATGTCCTGGGGTTTCTCTGAGTGTTCACCCTGAAGCCCTCCCCAGCAGAATGCACACTGATGTATATAAATAGGAGCAGGCACATGCAAAATCAACTGATATTTTGGGATATTAGTGAAAAAGGGAACAAGGGTAACCCCACAGAACTCACCTTCACCAACTGCCCTTCATTCTTTTAATTATTTTTTTTTCTACTCAAGTATAAATAGTGCTTTAATGGTTTCCTTGAGACAAACTATTCTGACAAATGTTTATGGAGTTAATAAGGAATTCCCTGCTCTGTGAGTAGGTAGATGTTTAGACTGTGTGATCTTGGAAACATAGCCTGTGCTGTAGCAGTTCATAGGAAAGTTTGATGCAAGATAAGTTTCCTGTTCCAGTCATGTCACATTGCAATTTATAGCACTAGGCCATGAGGTAGCAGTTCCAAGGAAATCATCCTGCAGCAACAAAGGGCTTGTCACTGCAAATATTACCATTCTTCAAGCACCAGTTTGCAGGCTTTTGGGATTTGTCATATTGAAGGTCTTTGG